>PVIC010052498.1:0-12139 GCA_004025085.1 Thryonomys swinderianus | reverse complement strand
AGCGTAAGGACCTGAGTTTGATCCCCGGTTACCACATATAATGCTGGGCGTGGTGGCTCACGCCTGTAATCCCAGCACTCGGGAGGCAGAGACGGGAGGATTGCTGAGTTCGCGGCGGCTTGCCTGGGCACCATAGTGAGCTCAGGGCCAGCCTGAACTACAAAGCAAGACCCTGTCTCCAAAAAGCAAAAAAAATAAAAATAAAAATAAATTATTATTTTTTTCCAGTACCAGGGATTGAACTCAGGACCTTGCACTTGCCAGGCAAGCATGGCACCACTGAACTGTATCTTCGGCTTCTTAGATTATAGATCATACACAATACAATGTAAATGTTGTGTAAATAGTTGTCATACTACATTCTCTAGGAAATAATGATAAGAAAGATGTCTGTACATATTACGTAAAGTGCTTTTTTTTTTTTTCACCCAGAACCTTTGCATTGGCCTGCATGGCCAGGCCTTTTTTCTCTTAGTTTGGGACAAGAGCTTACTAAATTGCTAAGTTTCCCAAGCTGAGTTTGAACTTGTGATCCTCCTAAGGTGCTGGGATTTCAGGCATGCACCACCCCACTCAGCTCGGACTTCATTTTACTTATTTCTTTTCTTTGTTGTCTCCCCAGACAGGAAGTACATTCCCTGAAGGCAAGGATGTTTTTGTCTATCACATTCCCTGCTGAGTTGGCAGCACTGAACGAACATTTAATGAATGAATTATTCAATGAGAGGAAGAAAGAGATCATTTCTATGGAATGTGACAACTGACAAAGGAATAATAAGAACAGGATTATCAAAGATAGCTTTAGGGCCTCAACACGAGAAAACAGGGTCAGCAGCATGACAGGAGAGGCAGAAAGAGAAGATTCAGAATTTTAGTTTCCCAAGAATACGCAGCACTGGTGGCCTTTTCTCAGCGTCTCTGAACAAGCATACCACGTGGTCTCTACAGGCAGGTTTGACTCAGGAAGGTGGTGTCACCGAAAACTTCAAGGCCAGACCACATAACCTTAGCCTGTGCTCATTGGCTTTGTAAATTGCATTTTGGTTTTATGTTTGAGACTGTCCCTTGAATTCCTTCTGTTTGCCAGAGGGTCATCGTCCTTTGCAGAAAACTCCACTTCTCTACAAGAGTGGTGTTGGAATTTAGCCTGTGTTGGTGTCATGGGCAAAGCTTCTTAAGACCCGGACTGCTGGGCCCTGTCTGCTGCCTCTCACTCAGGAGACCTGGACCGGGCCTGGGTATTAACGTTTTATCAAGTCCCTGGGCAGTACGGAAGCTGGGGGTCTAGGGATTGTGCTGGAAGAACCACTGTCCGAGAGCACAGGAAAATCTGTTTTAGACATTAAAAAATTTCTGTGTTTGTGATGGTGATTAAAAGAACTTTAGGTATTGATAGAAAACTCAGTTGAATCTGAAGTTCAGGAAGTCTTATGGACAACTGTAATCCCTCTCCCTGATTTTCATGTTCTGCCTTGCTTTTATTTTCTCTGTTTCCAATTCTTTGTTTCATTTCTGTTTTACTTTTATATTTTGTTGTGTGTTTTCTTGTGGTACTAAATCATTAGCTTTGGATGTTTCACTTTTGAGCTAAAAGGTAAAGTGTGAACGGCCCTTGAAAAGAATCCCTATAAAATAAAGCTTTATTTAAACTCACTGTAAAGTAACAGTGGGGTTACTCACTGGAGTCATGTCCACTTAGATAGATTTGCATTAAACACGTGAGGTTGTTCTGTGGCATGGGCCTCTGCTGATGCCTCTCGGCCCTGACGCTTCCATTTCTGTCCATGTATCTGTAGGTTAGTGACTCCGGGGCTCTCTGGTGAGCTGAGATACCGGGACCATTTCATTCCTTCTGCTCTTTTCCAGATGAGCAGGCGATGCAGTTTGTCCTAGTGCTCTGAAGGGGCTGGGAGACCTGGAATATTCACACTGGGATTTGGGGAATGGCCGCCATCATTAGTTTCAAAGAAAATGAGCATGAAGAGTGTCACTGTTGGTCCTGTGTCGGCCATGTTGAACAGGACAGGAAGCACTGGCGTGGCTTTGGCAGATAGGCCCAGCTTCACACAGATCGATGGTCCTGGGTGAGAGGCCTGGGGAACTGTTTGCTCTGGTCCCAAGGGCGGGCGCAGGATGGGGCCAGGCTCAGCGCCACACAGAAGTGACTGAGGTCCTGGGTGATGATGACATTGCCAGGAGGTGGAAGATTAGCAGTAGAGGGAAGTTGAATACTCATAAGAGAATCAAGGAATTTCACAGGGAGATGTTAAGAAAAGCTGTTCTATAACTTGTACCTGTGTGACTTTCTTTGGTGGCCTTCACTCAGAGATGAAGTAGAGAAGAGGTTAATGCTGAAGAAGCATTTGTTGCCTATGTTTCCCACGATAAGGGGGCGGCCATGCCATGCAGGGCACTTGATCAGCCCCAGACAGGCGACTAGGGAGGCTGAGGCTATGTTGGGGTATCCTCAGAAGCAGGGTGGCTGTGGGTGGTGGGGATAGTGCAGGGCTTTGGGTTGGCAGGCAGAACCTGGCCCTGGTGACAGCTCATTGTGCTTGTTCCCTAAGGAGGATGAGATGGTGGTTTGCTCGGGGAAGATTACTCCTGTCTGCTCAGCCCTTTCCTAGCCGCATGCCCTGGTAGCTCTGGGGTAGCTGTCCCTTTCTGACCAGTGAGGCTTTCATGATGTCAAAATATGTGAAAATGTGGAAAGATTTTTCTTTTTTTTTTTGAGACAGGGTCTCGCTTTGTAGTTCCTAATCCTCCAGCCCAGTGGAAAGATTTTTAAAGATGACTAGAAATGTAAGATTCCAGGTAATAAAGTATAACTAAGAGCTTTATAGTAAAAATAATCCACTTTGCATAATAATACAACACAGTATATATTCTACTCATTTAAATAAAAAGAAAAGATGTCAGAGGAACAAAATTTGCATTTTATTTTTACTTTTAGAAGAACCTAGCAGAGAAATGTTGAAGAGGCAGAAAGTCAGAGAGTTAACTACTGTTCACAGGAAGAGTTTTCTGGAACCAGGAAAAAGAAATGAAAAGCTAAAGGAAGTAGAGCCAGTTGTGATGGTACATGCCTTAATCTCAGCATTCAGGAGGCTGAGGCAAGAGGATCACCACAAGTGCGAGGCCAGCCTGTACAATGAGTTCAAGGCTACCCTGAACTATACAGCAAGATCCTGGCTCAAAAACAAAAACAAAGAAAAAGAACCCCCCTCCCCAAAAAAAAAACAAAGAAAGAAGGATAAGAAAATGTTAAAATTACCTAGCATATAGATATTATTCATAATTATGACTTTGAATCCTGAGAAAATTGTCAAATTAGGCTATGGGTTGTCTAGTAATACCAATTAATACATCAAACACCCTTAACTCTTTTTTTTTTTTTTGAGACGGGGTCTTGCTTTGTAGTTCAGGCTGGCCCTGAGCTCACTATTTAGCCCAGGCAAGCCTTGAACTCAGCAATCCTCCTGTCTCTGTCTCCCAAGTGCTGGGATTACAGGCGTGAGCCACCATGCCCAGCACTGTGGTATGTGGTATTGATGGCTGGTGGGCGTGAGTCTCCATGCCCAGCATTGTATGTGGTTACTGGGGATCGAACTCAGGACCTTGCGCTTGAGAGGCAGGCGCCGGAACCACTGAGCTAACCCTCCGGCCCCCAACACTTTGTTTTTTAAAGAAGCAGTTGCTCAGTCATCTATAAACTCAAGCATACGAGATATTGCTTTCCCAGACGTGCTTGATTAATGAAATATTATATAAATTAATATTATATTGCATATTAGAATTTTTTTCTTTTGTAGTACTAGAGTATTGAGTGAGGATCTTTGGCACTGAGCTAGATCATCAGTCCTTTTTTTATTTATTTTCAGATAGGGTCTCATTAAGTCATTACATTACCCAAGTTGGGTTTGAACTTGGAATCTTCCTGCCTCAGCCTCCCAAAGTGCTGAGATTGCAGGCATGTGCTGAAATGGCCAGTTTTCTTTTAGTGAACATTTAGTTTATAATATTATCTAGACATTAAAGATTCTTTACGTGTAAAGAGCCATACTTCAAAACACATCTTGCCTTCTGCCTTTCACCTTTTCCAGTGTTTCCCATACATGGGTCACCCCTCATCTGATGACTTGTGCTTTCCTACCCAACCCATTTCCCAAGAGGAAACTGTGCCTCTGGAGAATGGACTTCATTTTCTCACAAGAATACAGATATTTTGTTCTAGTGGAAACTATTGTTATGAGATAACATAGAATGTTAGTGAATAAATATAGTCCAAAGGGATTGTGGGGTGCTTACCTTAGGCCAGGTCAATTCCAGGAGCTAAAGACTGTGAACAGACTGAGGTCCTGCTTCGTAGCAATCCCTGTCTCTCAAAGGCGATGGAGAGGTAAACAAACACAGCTACATAGGATCGATGACCAGGCCAAGTGTTTCCAGGGCTGGTGGAGCCCCCCCAGGAGGGACGCTAATTCCTAGGCTTGGTGGACCTGTTTGACATTTGCCGGCAGAATGGAAGGGGTTACTGCAAGTAGCACAGACCGAGAAGGATCAGAGTCATGGGTGGAGTTTGTGGCCCTGAAAGCACAGGACTTCAGACCAGGAGGGACAGAGAGAACACATCCTGCAAAGTCCGGCGTGCCAGGTGGGGTTGATGGTCAATGGGCCTTTTTCTCTTACACTGGTTAGTCTGCTTCCTGGCAGATCTTTCAAATACATCCCCGAATAAAGAAGTTTGCTCAGATTCTGCAATAATAGCAAAAAGGGATGACATTCCCGAGGGATCTCTGGTTACAAAGGAGAGGAGCAACTTAAAGCCACCTGAGATCCTGGGTTCTGGCATAAGAATCCTGGGGTAAACAGAGGTCCTGGTAGAGAGGAAAGGCCCCAAACTTCTCTGAGCTCAATGGCAGAGTAAGGCTACGGTCACTTTCCTGGCCTGGCTTTGCTCTCTGACCTGGACCTGCCTCGTACTGCTCCGGTTCTTCCAAACATGGTAAGGGAAACACACTACTGGGTGGGCCAGCCTGCTGGCTGTGGGGCCCAAGCTTCAAGGCAGCTGGCTGTAGGCAGGTAGGATGATTGAGTCCAGACTCCCCAACTCTGGGTTCAGTCAGCTCATGTGAGATAGCAGGTCACATCTTCTGCATAAGGAGCCGCAGGCAAGGGGTCTTTCTGTGTGGCTCTTTCCACACCGGGATACATTTCTCACTAAGCAACATCAGTTCCTATTAAAGTCCTTCCTCTGCCTGCTTGGAAAGACCACATCTCTCAGGTTGGCTGAAATCAATGCTCACGGAAGGCTTTGCTTCCTCCAGAGGAAGACCTGTCTAATAAATGTTTGGGTTACACTGTGCTTACTTTACGAGTGGACACAAAAAGTTCACACGTTCGCTTGTTGCCTCTGCCTTCTATGATGCTGTGACTCTGAGGCTGTGGAGGAGAATGAATTGCGGTCTCTTTCGCTAAGACTGGCCATGAACCCTGTCCTCATGAACACTGTCTCTTAGTTTCTGAAGAATCCATTCACATCTTGCACCACAGACTTTCCGACATTTTGAGTAAAGGCTTGTGAGGTTCTTGGGAAAGACAATATCAAGTTTATCTTAGCACAGCCCTGTTGTGACTAGGGTGTCACTGAGCCTCTGGCCTGGGTGCACTTGCACTGTGACTTCTGTGGTCCACAGGGAGCAGAGGATCCATCAGTGGTAAACCAATGTCTATGTATGGCCCAGTTTATATTATATTCTCCTGAAGTATTAGAGCAACTGTGTTTTTATTGAATTTTATTCCTACTTTACTACTGCTTAAGGCATTTCCTGGTTTTAGTGTCAGTTTGCCCTCATCATTGAGTTTATAAGATTTCTTAGCATTAAATGGTCACAAATGATAATCACTATCATTATTTCATCATTTGTCCTTCATTGGGCTTTTAAATTATATCTTTGATTTTGTAATACAGTTATAAATGACACCAAGGAACTGATCTAAAAGGTATTCTTCTGCATAAAAAGTAGATGTTTCATTGCAAATCTGTGAATTTAGCAACTTCTTCGCTAACTTAATTATTTTTAAAGTCTATTTTTTTTTTTTTGCTTTTTGAGACAGTGTCTCGCTTTGTAGTTCAGGCTGGCCCTGAACTCACTATGGTGCTCAGGCAAGCTGCCACGAACTCAGCAATCCTCCTGTCCCTGCCTCCCGAGTGCTGGGATTACAGGCGTGAGCCACCACGTCCGGCATTGTAGTATGCGGTGTTGATTGTTGGTGGGTGTGTCTCCACGCCCAGCATTCTATGTGGCTACCGGGGATCGAACTCAGGACCTTGTGCTTGCGAGGCAGGCGCCGGAACCACTGAACTAACCCTCCAGCCCTAAAGTCTATTTTTTGTAATCATTTTGAATTTACAGAAAGGCCGGAGAATGTCACACAGAGAGCCAATTACCCTTTATTCTGTAGTGATTTCTCAACCATTAACATTTCTGGGAAGTCACAGACATGCCGTGTTACGGCCCCTACTACTTCCGTGTGTTTCCTGAGTTAAAGGACACTCTACTACATGACGACAGGCCAGTAGTTAGAGTGGAATCAGGCATGATTCTGTACCAGTTAGTCCAATAATGCACTTTATGTCCAAGATCCAATCCAGGGTCACGTAGCTTTTGTTTTTGTGTCTTTCAATTTCCTTCAGGCCAGATCAGTTCTTCTTCTGTCTTTCATGACCTTGACCTTTAGCATTAGCTTTGTAGAGTGTTCCTTAATTTGGGATTGATATCATCTCCTGATTTTTGACCTTTTGCGGGTCTACCACCCGTAAGTATATCATAACAGAGGCAGGGGATTTTTAATTTATCCTATAACCAGTTACATTAACATTGATCATTGAATAAGGTTGCATTTGGTAGATTTCTATATGCTAAAATTACTTTTATGTAAATATAAATCTGTAAACAATTTATAAGCCCTGCATGGGGAAATACTTAAGGCTGTGTGAATCCAGTCAATTCTCATTATTCTCCCTGGCCGTTATGTTTTGTAAAGTCAGTTTGAATATGGAATTAGTGAAACTTGAAGCTCTGCTCTGGGGCAGACACAGGCCAGGTTCCTGTCACAGCCTAACAGCAGCCATTAGCTCATCCTTGCATTCTGTGTTTCTCTGTAAAGACCCCTTACTTCGTGTGTATCAGTTCACTAGCACTGTGGTCATTGCCAACAGTGCTGTAACCCTGCCTCACAGAGGCTCATGTAACACACACAGGGAGTTTCTCTGTAAGTTCATCATAGCCATCCATGCTTAGGGACTCCAGACAGCGCTGCAGCACTACTGTGTGTGTGTGTGTGTGTGTGTGTGTGTGTTGCGTGCATATGTGTGTGTGTGTGTGTGTAAGTAAGCAGTCACCAGTGTGTAAGTAAGAAGACACAGTGAGAAGACGGCGACAGTGTATTGTGAAAGGAGCCTCAGCATGTGGGAGCTGAAGCAAGAAGACAGAGCAGACCAGGCTCTAGCTCAGCTGGGAGTGCAGGAGTCCGATGACTGAAGCGTCTTGCTCTGTTCTGAGCAAGTGGCTGTGTGGCTGCTCAGGCTTTCATTTGGAAGTTACTTTTAGCAAGTAGATGAATCTGCACATATGAAATTCACAGATAATGGGGATCTACTGTGTCTTGTTCCTATTAGAGTTTCACTTGCCAGTTTTCGAAGTCACTGAACTCAAATTGCCCCAGATTGTCTTTTGGGAATCTTATGAAATGTCTTTCTGGCACACCACTATTATTCTGTGAGCATTTCTTCCCTCTCTCTCTCTCTCTCTCTCTCTCTCTCTCTTTCTTTTCTTTTTCTTTTAGAGAGAGTCTTGCTTTGCAGCCAAGGGTAGCCTTGAACTTGCAGTGATCCTCCTGTCTGTGACTCCTGAGTGCTGGGATTACAGACATGAGCCACCATGCCTGACTTTTTCTTTTCTTTTTAATTTTTTTTTTTGAGACGGGGTCTCAGATGTGAGCATTACTTTCTTGTTCAGTAAGGTTTTCCAAGCTTGTCTTTTGTTTTGTCAGCCCCAGCTTGGAAGGTACACATTCCTCTTGTTTCTTTTAGTGGGAAATGGTTTATAGAAATCAAGAAGTGGGCATGAGGAGGGGTCATTTTTTCCAGAGTGTCTTTACATCTAAGCCTGTCTAACAGAAAGAATTAGGAAGCAATACCTCCCCCCCACATTTATATCACCTGACAACCTAGCCTAGATATCAATCTTACCCTATCACCTGTCAACCTATCTTACCTATCATTATCTATTTACCTATCTACCTAACTGCTTCATACCAGAATCTCCAGCTCTAACCAGATATCTAACTGTCCTTCTTTCAATATTGTACCTCCCTTCTCTGGTAGTTAGAAAACTGACTCCTATGATTCTGCATTTATTAGCTTTGTCCTTTTGTATGTCGGATAACCCCTAGCACCACTGGTGAAAGGTGCAGCTTGGATCCTCTAGCTCTCAACACCTGCTGTCCCAGCTAGTGAGGGGCATGCACAAGGTGGAAGAAAGAACAGAGGTAATGAAGGCTTTGAAAATTTGGATTTTTGTAAATTCTTATTAAATAGCAACATACTTTTTTTTTTTTTTTTGGTGGCAGTACCAGGGATTGAACTCCTGCCCTTGTGTGTCCAAGGTTGGCACAGTACCACTTGAGCTAAATCCCCAGTTCCCTCATACTTTTATTTTTTAAATGAAAGAGAAGAGAGAACCATTAGGTTTTTTTGAGCCATCACGCCTGGCACTAAATTATCATTTTTAACTAAATTTAGCTTGCATACATGATCTTTTTTTTTGACACAGGGTCTCTCTTTGTAGTTCAGGGTGGCCCTGAGCTCACTATGTAACCCTCGAACTCAGCAGTCCTCCTGCCTCTGCCTCCTGAGTGCTGGGATTACAGGTATGAGCCACCATGCCCAGCACTGCGAGATGTGGTACCAGGGGTCGAACTCCAGACCTTGTGTTTGTCAGGCAAATGCCAGAACTGCTGAGCTAAGTCTCTGGCCCTAAAATCATTTTTAATACACAAAGACAATGTATGTATCCCATGAACATTTTAAATAATATTAGTTATGCCAAGATGTTTTTTTCTTTTAGATCTACTTAATATGATAAAATAGCCCTCTAGTTTCAAAGGTACTTAAAAAAAACATCTAATGCTGCTGGGTGTGGTGGCTCATGCCTTTAATCCCAGTACTGGGGAGGCAGAGACAGGAGGATTGCTGAGTTCGAGGCTTGCCTGGGCTACATAGTGAGCTCAGAGCCAGCCTGAACTACAAAGCAAGATCCTGTCTCAAAAAAAAAAAAGATAATTTAAATTTTAAAAACTGAGTTATGATATTGAACTTTAAATTTTAAAGTCATAATGACACATAATCTTCACTTCCCATGTTTTAGATTCCAGTAAATAGGAGGCTGTGAATCATAATAAGAGTTGGTTAATTTTAGTGAAATGAGTTTATTATATTAGAGCGTAAGGAGATAATTGTCCTCTGAGATGACAGTTGCCACATGATGTATCTTACCTTTTTTACAAAGGTGTGTAAAAATTACATAGTGTTCATTCATTCATATTTTAAACATGCAAAAAGATTTGCAAAAAACTATATACAAGAGTCTGTTATTCTTCTGTTTCCCAATTTTAATTTTGTTCACAGAATTTAAGTCTTTAAGAGTTTGTTATTGTGTGTATTGAGAAGTTACATTTGATCGCTTCACTTTGGTTAGTTTGATTTTTACTTAAATATGATCATGCACATATATTTATGTATGTTTCTGTTACATGCTTTACTTTGTAATAAAATGTTTCTTGGAGTTCTTTTATGCTGGTATATACAGCTCTATTCCATTTTTAGCTTCCGTTATACAGTTATACCATAAATTATCCAAACAGTTCACATGGATGGACACTTAAGTTGTCCCTCTCCATTTTTGCTATTTTATACGTTACAATGAAAATAATTACACTTATATTGGAAGTGAGTTCTGAGAAATAAATACTTAAATTTAGGGATGATACCTTTCTTTCTTCCTGGAGTAACAGCCTAGCAGGCACTAGGCCGTCTTTGGCCCCTCCTCTCCTTTGGAGAAGGTAGCCCTCTGCCTTCCGGGACAAAGGCACATGGAGGTATCTGACCTGAGGGCCCTGTCTCTTTTAGCTTCTTTAGCTACGATGACTTCCTGTTTCATAAATGAGGTTGGAAAATCAGATATTCAGCGGAACATGTAATTGAGGATTGTCCAGTAGATACTTTAGACATTTAATAGATTCAACAGAAAATGTATTATAACCAATGAAAAATGCAGAATATTTATTTTAGATGGTTTTTGAAACAGGACTTGTAGATTGAATACTGTTTGCATGGTTATATTTTTAGATTTATTATTTCCTTATTCTGGTTGGTAGTTTGAAAATCAAAACCAAACCAAACCTATTTAATAGAAGAGATGGTTTTCTAATCGCCGTCAGATCTTTGTTTTTATTTTTTTGTGGCATGTATCGCTGTATGGCTATTTCCAGTTCATTTCAGAAGCAATTCAGTTTTATTTTGTTTTCCATCCATTGTTTATAACATTCATTTGTCATTTTTGTCATTTTGTAGACCTACCAAGAGCAGCTGTCAGGATCTTAAGCAACATGACATTCCTTTTTGTGAGTTTGTCATACACAGCTGAGAGTGCCATTGTAACTGCTTTCATTACCTTCATCCCCAAGTTCATCGAGTCACAGTTTGGTATCCCAGCTTCCAATGCCAGCATCTACACTGGTAAGGCATGGCCATGAGGGCTACTTGAAAAATGCTCATTTTGTCCTCTGAAGTAGAATGAGTCAAGAGAAGGAAAGCTCAGCCTGACAGCCAGGCGCTGAACTAGTTCAGTCTCAGATACCTTTCTCTCGGATGTTAGGAGGAGGAAATGGAAATTGTTTTTTTTTATTCGGATTGTGCTTCCCTGTGGCATATTTATCAAGTGTATTTTGGGAAGGGATAAGTCTGCAAATGTATGGTTTTATGATTCGCAGTTTTAAAAAATGAAATAAGCAATGATGTTCAAATTTAAATTTGAATCCATCTTTTTAAAGGAGTTAGAATGGGTCTTAAGGTATTAAGTTCTAAAGAAAATGATAAACGTGGAATATAGAGCAAGCCTGTGTATTTTCTCTTCATAAATGTGAACAGATTTTAATTGAATCACTGGAGGTGCTTGAAATTACAAAGGATATTTGTTAATTTTATTTTATATGTTTTATGTCCAGGCAAGCTGATTTTTAGGAGTTTCTGGTACATTTGTACCCCAAAACTTTTTCATAATATAATGGATACCTAGAAATATGAGAACATTAATTCTCAGATAGTGGAGGAATTTTCAGTGTAATATGTTATGTGATATCTCAGATGTTTTCTTAGTGGTATTAAAATGTTAATGACTATCTTTTCTAAATTAATTAATGAAGTTTACATTTATTCCCAATAAACCTGAATTATTTAAAGATGAATGGGAAAATTATATCATTATAAAAAGGGAAATTAATTTGAAATATTGATGGAATTAATTTGGTCTCTGCTTCATCTTACCCATATAAAGAATATACTTCTGTGGACCATTATAATTGGGCCTTAAAAATATAGTTTTTTCTATGGTGGTTTAAAAAAATTTATTTTCATGTATTAAGAAAAAATGTGCAAATAAATCATTTCATATTAGGTCGTCAGAAAATAGAAAGTTTCTACTCCTAATTCAACTTTTCCACTGATCCTTTACTGACTCAGTGGAGAGACCCAGAGCTGCCTTGTAACTAAACTTAAGACTACCTAACTATGAAGGAAGAGTAGTTTCAAGAATTTCCCAAATTTAGTTTCAATATTAAAAAGTGTTACTGGAAAAAAGGTTCCCAGTCAAATAAATTTGAGGTTTGCTGAGTTAAAATGTAACAGTGTTCTTTACCACGGGTCTTTTCCTCATCCTTAATACGCCAGTATACATTGTGAAACTCTCCTAAGAAGATTCAGACTATGATATACGCAGGTTTATTTGTCCACAGACCCCTGCTCTTTTAGAAGCATCTTTCTTTCTTTTCCTTTTTTTTTTTTTTTTTTTTTTTTTTT
>PVIC010052497.1:0-12151 GCA_004025085.1 Thryonomys swinderianus | reverse complement strand
CTGAGTTCGATCCCCGGTTACCACATATAATGCTGGGCGTGGTGGCTCACGCCTGTCATCCCAGCACTCGGGAGGCAGAGACAGGAGGATTGCTGAGTTCGCGGCGGCTTGCCTGGGCACCATAGTGAGCTCAGGGCCAGCCTGAACTACAAAGCAAGACCCTGTCTCCAAAAAGCAAAAAAAAAAAAAAAAAAAGAAGTCCAGCCTGACTTAACATTGCTTTTTAAATATACAATCACCACTGCATTAAGATGACAGGGCTGCCTCATGTCTTGCCATAAACTGAATCCTTTAATTTACTTTTCATAGACTTTTTAAACAATTCAGTGCAGACAAATTTTTATAATTAACCTAAAATAGTGATATGTATCTTTGTAAAAAGCAAACAAACAAACAAAAAACAGGCTGTATAAGTGCACACTACCTGCTTTGCAACTTCTCCTATTGGGTTCCTTTCCCTGAAATGAGATACTTGTGCGCCATGCACACGTCTCAGCAAAGCTGTGCTTTGTTGTCATGGTACTGGTGCAAGTCATGGGAGCCTTCATTGCTCAGCCTCAGGGTGCCTTCTAATTCAGTATGCAGCAACTTACCTCATATTTTATTTGGTGCAAAATGTTATATTTTTGGCTGCAACCTAATTTATGTTTTTATTCACATCAGGGAACACACTTGTTTGGCTTTTGCTTTCCATCTCTCCTGTCTCATCTACTGAAACTGTTGCCTGAGACATTGTCCCCTAAACACTTAACCAAGTGAACTTCTATTGTGGTTTTCATCATTAAGTGGTATAAAGATAAATGCCAGTCTTCTCTCTTAATTTCTAGTGAACTTGATCATAAAGTTGACACATCACATGGAAATTGAACTTGAAATGTAAGGCTGGATATGGACAATATGTGTACACTTCAAACTTTAAATTTTACTGGATTAAGTCATAATGAAGGAAATACAGATTTAGATTGTTGGGACTCTCTCCTCCTATATCATATATTTTCTGGTCCATGGGTAGCAAAATTTTCTGAGTCTTCTGTCCACCATGATAATCCCAGATAGTAGGTACAAAACCATGTTGTGGTATATTAGAGCTGTGTATCTAAAGATAAAATAGGATATGCATTGAAGGTCATCAAGTGATTCTTCAGGTTTGCTTTTTGTAGTGATTTTATTTTTCCTTTGTAGCTGACACAACCTCCACAGAACTTTTCTAAGCCTCTGATGTTAAAAATAATTAATAAGTTATGTGTTTCTTTTATGAGACATTACCTTATCTCTTCTCTATGGAGATTGAGTAAAAATTGGTCTTTTACTGTGGGTCAGAAGAACTGTAAGGTTTCATGAAGAGATGTATTTTGCAGCAAAGTATATTGTGATCTCTTTTAATCACAACAGCAGCAACCACTCTTTCAGGCTTCAGCTTCCACTTGGCTGGCCAAGCAGACACTCAACTCTGTCCCACTCGGGTGCCAACCTGCTGCAGGCTGCGCCGTGACCTCCATCTCCAGTTCTCTCATTCCACAGGACTGAGCAGAGATGCCAAGCATCCCCAGGTTCCCTGGCTTCACAGCGGTCCTCTGATTGTCTACACACTGGAAATGAGTTTCACAAATTAGGTTAAAAAGTTCCCCAAATATGCAACCCAGGTCTTCCCTCTAACTGTTGTCCCAATTTCTTCTTCTTTTTTTTTCCCACAAAGCTATAGAAGGAACAAATTTGACCACTGTGTCCATTTCCTTACCACCTACTCTCTTCTTAAATACACAAATATAGCTTCCCTCCCTGTATGCTAGAGAAACTGTGCTGAGTTCCATCTGTTTAAGATGCTACTTTCCTGATTTTTAGACATGATACACATGAGGTGTGTGATAAAAAATGGTGAATATTTAAATGAAAAATTATTACAATATAAGATACATTACCATTAATGCCCTCTAAGAACCTCCCAACACTGCAAGCACACTTATCACCCTTGTTGCTGTCTGACACGGGCCTACCAGTCCTCTCTCTTGTCTTCTCGTGGCTGTCACAAGCCCCAGAATTGATTCAAAATGGTTATGGAAATTTCACCCAGGGGAAAGCATTATACTGAGTCTTCACGCACCTTATTCACTGAATCTGGCATCATGTGACTTCTGGTTCCTCCCTAAAGTCAAAATGACCATGAAAGGTAAAAGTTTAGAATTGATTCAGGACATCAAGAGAGCCACAGCAGCACAGTTTGAAGACCCTCACAAGAGACCTGCTTCGGGAAGTAGTGAGAGTCATGAGCAAGTGTGTTTTGAATGGGAATTAATGGCAATGTGTCTGACTGTGATACATTTTACAAAATCATTCACATCTATTGTATTTTTTGATCATATCTCATAATCACTGTGGGAAACTTGAAGACATTGAGTTATAAAAACAAACTTTTTCATATTCACAGACTTACTATAGATTTGTTTTGTCCTTTTTATTGAAGTCAAGAGCAAGAACATTTTCTTTTGTTATTAACATTTCTTGGAAAAAGCTTTTCAAAGGCTGAACTAATTTCATTACTATGGGTTCTGATTGTTTGTTGTTACAAAAAATGCTATAATAAAGTTCTATACACCTTTGACCACATCTCTGATCTGCTGTTAATTACATTGTTCACACTATAAATTAGCAAATTGTTGAAAACAAAGGTCAAAATATGTTACATTCTGGGGTATTCTGTGAATGTTCATTTTATGATTCTCTCAGTATTATGTTTTTAATTTTGAGCTAATAGCTTATTGCTATTTATCTTGTTTAATGTTTCTAGTAGAATATATTATTAGTTATTGATTTCTATTTCTTTAATTTTATATATATATAATCAGGTACTTCCCAGTTTATTGCCAAAATTTAAATTTCACATATAATGTTATAAAAAGCATCCTGGTACTTTTTACTTCAGAAATTACTTCTAGAATCTTATCTGGATTATATAGAATAATAGATTTTTATTTTTTCTAATCACATTAGTGATTGCTATCTGTAAAATAATTTTAACTAAAATAATTGATATAGTTCAGGCTTTCCTAGGTTTATAATTTTATTTTGTAAAGATTTTTCAATGTTAATACATCTTTTAATTCCTTAAATGACCCTTAAGTAGGCGTTAGATTTTTCTTCTCGTGTACTATTAATTTCAAAATATTTTCATGTGAATTATTTTGCTTTCTAATCTTTTAGTTATCCTTGTTAGATTTTGCTATTTGTGTTCTCTTAGTTTCATAAAACAGATTAGGTAGTCTTACTTTTTTTTTTAACCTTTGTATACATTTATGTATTTTGCATACATTAGGAAAAACTTTTTTTTTTTAGACAGGGTCTTGCTTTGTAGTTCAGGCTGGCCCTGAGCTCACTATGTAGCCCAGACAAGCCTGGAACTCAGCAATCCTCCTGTCTCTGCCTCCTGAATGCTGGGATTACAGGCGTGAGCCACCATGCCCAGTGCTGTGGTATGTGGTATTGTTGGCTGGTGGGCATGAGTCACCATGCCCAGCATTGTATGTGGTTACTGGGATTGAACTCAGGGCCTTGCGCTTGCGAGGCAGGTGCTGGAACCACTGAGCTAAATCTCTGGCCCAGGAAAAACTTTTTTATAAAAACTAGGGCCCTGTTTCAGTTGTTTGGAGGAAAATTTGCCAGTAACTTGCCTTAAGATGTCATTGGTAAAAGCTGAACTTGTGAACGTTGAAGACACTGAAAATTTTAATTAGTAAATTTTAAGATACTAAAATCCTGCACTGTATGATGATCTTGAATACAAGTTTTCAACCAAACCTTATAACATCTTGTTATATCCCTTTCCTCCATAAAGAAAGTTTAAAACTTAGAAGACAACATTAATATGAAATTTTTGGTAGCACAGTTGGATACATACTCTTCTCGAATCTTATATTTTCCATAATGAATGATATATACTTTTTCATTAAGAGACTACCTTGTATTTATGTACTTAATTTCAGTTCAAGAATATGAGTTTAGACAAAGACATTCCAAGTTTTGAATCTCAACTCTCATTTATAATGCAAATGGATGTTTATTACACTATACTTCACTTCTTTATTTCATTGGTTGAAGGAATAGGGATTTTAATTTCATATCAATATTTCATATTTATTTCATATATAAATTTTATTTCATATAAACAAATTCTATCCTACCAAAGCAGAGTGATATGATTTGAGTTCAAGAAAACCTAGTGTCCTCTCTTAAAAGCAGAGAGAAGAAAACATGGACATATATTTCTCTGGGTTCTGAATTCAGTTGAGAATGATGGTTTTATGTTGGTGTCGTCATGTATGTATCAATGTATGTTGTGATATATGTATCATATATGTATTGCCACTCACTTTCTGGTCTCAAGGAAGGACTTAAATGGCTCTGACTGCCCTTTTCAGATACCCCTCTCTTTAAAACCTACAGATGGCAGTTTTAGTATTGGGTAAGGTTCTGAGTGCAAAGACTGAAATCCAGACAATAAGCCATGAGCCTCAGTTAAATGGTGCCGGTGCTACATCCACTGGGATGGTCTGAGTGTCCAAATATGGTCATACCCTGCTTGTGACCCCTCAAGAAGATTCTGAAAGGAGGATGTTTAGTGCTGAAGGAAGAGGGGTGTTTAGTGGAGTTTCCCCACCCAATTCCACAGTGCTTTGGAAGCCACATGAAAACTGATGGAGCATTTAATCTGGGCATTTAAACTAATTTCAGTGATGTTTGCAAAAAAAAAAGAAAAAAATAGGGCTAGTAATTGTTTAGCTGGTGATGTCTTTTCATTTGCAAATTTGTTTCTGGGAAAGTTTGGATGTTGCCTTTTGAGAAAATGACATTTTTTTGCAACACAAAGGTCATTCTTAAATGTCAAACATCATGTAGTGATGGTTTGTATTTCAGGATCCCCCCCCCCCCACCATGTCTTTTCATTCCAGGTCTGTTTTTGAGGTCAATCTCATGTGTTGGGGTAATGGGAAATTTTGATTCCGTGAAACCAGAGGGTTTGAACAAAACATAGAGCACTGTTAACAAAGAAAAGCTTAGTTCTTGCATGATTCAATTGTGACCTTTCTGAGTGATGACAGACTGTCTCGTAAGGAGCTCACTCACCAGTTTGCTAAGAAGAAATGAGGACTGTTATTAGAATTCTATTATTCTATTAAAATTGAGACCAGGAAATCTTTCTGGTACATAAAGGACACTGAAATGTAATGCCTTTTGGATTGCAAAAACTTAGAGAATAAATATATCAATTTCATTTTTTTTTCTGTGCGTTTTCCAAAGTGAATTGTATGAGGGTCTCTTCTCACACTTTGAAACGCTTCATTTAAACACGGGTAAACTCTTATTTGTGTCCAATAAAGAAAAGTTTAGTAGAGGCAAAATGAAAGAGGCAGGTGGTTGCCAAGGTTGGAAACATGATTGAAGGAGCAGTGAATCCAATCCTTGTGGTGGAGAATTTCATTCCGTCCACCCTCCTCTTAATGGCAGGTAAAGATTTCTCTTCTTAGTATCGGGTCGCATTGTGACACTCTTAATTTAGTGTATTCTGCTTCTGTGCAGTGGCAAAACAAAACAAAACAAACAAAAACAGAAAGCATTCGGAAAGATTTTAGCTGAGATTTTAGAAACCCGAGAGTACGTTTGTTGGATTCTGTGTTCATTAAGCTTGGTCGGCCCCACCACAGCTAACGCTGCAGAAGTGTGTACGACTGTGGGAAGAAGGAAACTGTGCCCAATGCGGGCAGAGAAAGTGCACCTTAGTTGGGTGTTTGTCCCTTAGACCTGAGCCAGCGGTGTGAACACCTGTTGGGAGGAAGCTTGGAGGGCCGCACACCACGCGCACGGCAGCCGTGAGGATGATGGCTCCGAGTCCAGCCCGGGAAGCCTCCGCTGTGAGTGTGAACGAGCCGCACGGAGCCCGCAGCGCCCACGTAGAGGAGAAGATCCGGGGCCGCAGCAGCAGAAGCTGCCAGAGCGATGAGCCCGGACCTGCAGGAGTGTGCTGTGAAATCTTCAGGAGCAAAAACGAACCACGCTCAGGATCCAGGGGGCATTTATTGGTGTCCATAAAATATAACAACTGCAAAAGACGAAGAGAAATGATAAACAAGGGCGAAATGGGGCTTTTCGCTCATGTGAACAGTTGCAAGCACTGAGAGGTCCAAGCTGGAGATAGGGCCGATACCGGCACGGGGAGAACTTGCTGGATCCTTAATAAGAACAGAAAAGCTGCAGGAACAACGGGGCCCACAGCGCGCTCCCTCGCAGGTCGCTCGGAGCTGTGTGGAAGCCGCATGCACTCTTGTGCCGATGTAGTGGGGAGGGTCCCTGCAGAGGGCTGTTCCTTTGTTTCATCGGGAAACACGCCGTGCAAAATAAACCTTCAAAGAATAAAATTATAGAACACGATCAACTAAACTAGAACAGAACTGAAAACGTACAGAAGAATCAGCGGAAGCCACACAAACACACATTAAGTATAAGGGGACACATTTAGAATGATTCTTTAAAAGTAGAAATAATAAATAGCAAAGAAAAAAGTAAATAATAGAACATACAAGAAACGTACTTTGATGAAAGTGGAACTAAAAACTAAGTGTATAGTGAAGTTAACAAATTTCATTGATGCAACACTAAGTTGGACAGTATCGAAATATTTGTGGATTGAAAGATCTGAGATGTCATTCGATGCAGTGACAATGATGTATAATAATACATCAAATAATATCTAATAATATATCAAATAATCTATTCTTTTCCTCTCATTCTTTTTCTTTCTCCTTTTCAAAGTATTTTTCTGTGACCCATAAGACACAGGATATAGTAATGGCCAAGAGCAATAAAGTTTCTCTGCTATTAAGAACACAGTTTTGTGGGTTATACCAAGGAAAACTAAAAACTAGAAAAACAAAATGTATTTGACAAAAAAATAAAACTATAATAATGCTTCCATAAGAATATAAAATAAGTAAATTAAAACAATCAAATCACAGGCATGGCTGAGTTCTTTGTAAGGAATTATAATTAGAACTGAGAATATGACAACAGGGCGGTGTTTGATAATCAGAAGAGACCTTTTAAAATTTAGGTGAGAGCCGGGTGTGAACCACTCCTCTATTCTAGCACACAGGAGGCTGAGGCAGGAGTATCCCTGAGAATTGGAGACTAGCCTGGGCTATGTAGGGAGACACTGTCTCAAAAAAATTATATAAATAGATCTTTAAAATTCAATAAATTTAGCTGAGAAGGAGAAGAAATCAATTTTTAATAACTGCAAGTATTCCTATTAGCACATGGGAAAGTGTGTGTGTGTGTGTGTGTGTCTCCTAGAGATTGAGCCCTATGCCTTTGATCTGAGCTACATCCCCAGCCTGCTTCTCTTCCTTCATTCCTTTCTTCCTCCCTGCTTTCTTTCTTTCTGTCTGTCTGTCTGACAGTATCTGGCTAAGTTGTCTAGGCTGACCTTGAACTTGCATTCCTCCTGCCTCAGCCTGCCAGAGTGGTAAAATTACAGGCATACAACCCCAGATGCTGCTGGGAAATGTATTGTGAAGAGACTAAAAGGCTAGTCTGGCTGCAGTATATGTGGTGACAGATAGAAGAGTGTGATATAATGTTGGAGATGTAGGCTGGGGTACAGGGCTCTTTTGAATAGCCAGGAGGAGCTTATGTTTTATTTGAAATAGTGAGAAGTCATAAAAGGACTTTGAAGGACATTTGCATTGCCCACTTTGGCTTGTGAAGCGTCTGCCTGCCGTGTAGAAAGGGAATTAGAATCCGAGCAGTGGTCATTGTGGGGTGCGTGTACTATTGTCCAAGTGATAGCCAGCAGGAAGTAAAATGAGGAAATACAGGGAAATTGTAGCCATGATAAAACAGTGACAGATTTAGAAAATACTTTGGGTGATGTGATAGGTGTTTAAAGCTGATAGAAAATACAGTTAAGAGAAAGGTAAGAATCATTATCACTTCCAGAACTCAGATAATTAACTGTAGAGATTCTGCCTGTGATGCTTGTTAGTCACACAGACTGTGTTGAGACAGTTCCAAGGCTCAGAGTTGTGTGCTTCTTCTGACTACCATTCCTTTTTTGTACTTCTAAAAGTCAGTAGAAAGAAGTAGTTTCTATGGATTTGACCCATTTTCCCCAAGCTGTTCTAATCAACAACATAGGGGATCTATTATTATTCCTTGTGCTTCATGAACTGCTTGCAAATAATCAAAGATAATTACTATCTTTCTTTAGGTTTTCTTAAGCTAAGCATTCTAAGTTCTTAGGTCTAGCAAGAATCTATTTCTGTGGGTTGGTACCTGGAGTACTGAAGTGTGATTATTTGAATTTTCCTGGTATTTCTCAATGGATTCTATTCTTCAAAGTTTCTTATCTACTGTGCAATGTAAATATTATTTCCAAAGTAAATCTGCAGTGAAGTGTAATTTTGAATCATTCCTCACTCCTCATTATTTTACTGTTTTGAGTATGTTCTAATTACATATATTTTACTTTTTCAGGATATCTCTAAAACAAAGCCCACAGCACAGTGCTAAGTAGTTCAGAAGTTCCAAATTCCATACTTCAAGAGTTACAATCTAGGCGTGGTGGTTCACGCCTATAATCCTGGCTCTCCGAGGCAGAAGCAGAATTGCCATGAGTTCAAGGCCAGCCTGGATTATATAGAGTTCAGGGCCAATTTGAAGTAAAAAGCAAGGCCTTGTCTAAAGAAAAAAAAAAAAGCCCTGAAAATAAATAAATAAATAGAATTCAGTCATTTAAATTAAGGTTTGATGCACCTATATTATGTTGACTAATTAAGCTTTATTTATCAAACAAAAATAAAACCAAACAAAATATAATGTAACTCATCAAAGAAAATAAAGTTAAGCCAAATGTCTTCTAACTAAGAAGGACATGCTTTAACGTAATCTTCTGGTAAAGAAATAATATACACAAGATATGAGGGAGTTAACCAAAGTACTATCTCTTGTCAGTTTGGGACCCATGAGAAAACAAAATTGTAAACTGAAGTTAAGGTCTGGCATGGAAGAGATGCTGTGCTGAACTCCTTCACCACCAGCTTTGTCAAAGGCCAGTGCTGTGTGTGAGGAAACAACTATGGAGTCCTTGCTGGACTCTTAGACTCTGTCGTGCCTCTCAGACGGCTCAGAAAGCACAAAGCCAGCCCAAGAGCTATGCTCAATAGCAATGACCAATTTGAGGCATTCAAAGGTCAGTACGAGTGTGTTGGTCCATCTGGATGGTCTCCAAGTATTTTCCTTCAAGAGACAAACTTCACTTTACTGTACATGTTAAGCAACACTTGGCTTCAGTTCCTGTATCATTTAGAGTGAGAAATTCAATTTCCCCCTAACATTCTTGAAGTTTTTTTTTTTTTTTTGAGACAGGTCTCACTTTGTAGTTCAGGCTGGCTCTGAACTCACTATGTAGCCCAGGCAAGCCTCGAACTAAGCGATCCTCCTGTCTCTGCCTCCCCAGTGCTGGGATTATAGGCGTGAGCCACCATGCCTGGCTCTTGAAGATTTTTTTGCAGGAAGGTTGACACATACCACCTGGCCACTCCTTACAGGGGTTTCAACTGATTGCCAATCCTCCCCTAACATTTTGTTTCAGGCTATTCTCTTTATTCTCTCAAGTCCACCTCCACTTGAAACAATCTTACTTTCTCAGTCCACTCCCTTTAAGGAGTTATAGTACATATTAACCTTTTAATAATAATAATAATACCTGGCATAGAGTGGTGTTATATTCCCCCCGGGGTAGTGTATACCCTTGTCCTTAAATATCATCATTATTAATACTGCTCTTGAAATTCCATACAGCTGGAGTCTACCAATTTTCTCCAGGCTTATCCTTTTGCATTTTTCTGGAGTTCTCTCTCAAGCTTCATTTCTCCTCAAGCTTTCTTAATCTCAGCTTTATCCTTCTCAACTATCTCAAGGAAGCCTTCATATACTTAAAATTTTTGCATTGTTTTTATGAAACATAGCCTCTAGTTTATAGTCTTGAGCTTTGCAGATCAAGCCCCAGGGCCCATCTTTATATAAGGAAATTGGTCCATCAAGATGTTCGAATGAACCTAAGACCATTTGCTGAACTATCTCTACCCAATTTCCTAAACTATTTCTACCCAACTTATTTTTACTTTGCTACTTATTTACCCACCAAATATTTATATGGGACACTGTAAGTTGCTAAGAAGAAATTTGAAGCATTCAGCTAGAAGCAGATGTGCCAAGGGAAATGATTAACTTCTTCTAAATGCTAAATTTGTGAACAGAATATGTTCTCAGCACTTAGTGAGGGCAGTGTGGAATGTAGAACTCACGAAAGGGAGAGACTGGCAGTTTTTGGCCTAAACGGAATTGCTGGGCTGGCCTCTTAGGAGAGCACGTTGAGGCAGAACCCAAGGGGAGACTCAGGTGGAAAACAAAAAGTTGCTAGGCCATGAAAAAGATAGGAACATTTAGAAGAGGAAGAAATTAAAACTTGGTCAGCTGTGAAAGCCACTGTGTTGCTTGGGCCATGATGATGGAGTGTCGTATCCTCAGATTTACATGGTTTTCTTTGTATAGAAATAGTGAATATTAAGAGTGAGATATACACTTAAATTACATTATCCTTAGCAAACTAGAGATGAAAGAATAAGTTAAAATTATTAATGTGACAGATGAAGACATAAACACACTTATATATGTATATAAATGGCCTATAACAGGTTTTTCTGAATGGGTGTTTAATAAGTTATTTATGACATATTTCATAAGCTTTAAATATCAGGTGAAAGATAACTATGAAATGTTCTGCTATAGCAAATATTTTCTTCTCTGTTCTCTACAATATCTTTCAGTGCTGAGAATCCCACATGGAATATAATATTTCATGTTTGATGAATAAGTAAAATTTATTCTTTCTAGTGTAATGTTTTTTAAAAGCTCCCTGTGGTTTTTTTTCCTTTCCAATGCAGATGCTTGGAACAATAAAGGTGTAATTTTAAAATAAACACTATACAAAGAAAGTGTTGATTTAGTTTTAAACATGTATCAAGGTCAGTTTTAAAACACTGATCAGAAAATGACACAAAGCACCCAGAGGAGGCTTCAGGGCCCTGAGGAGTGGGTGTGCACACATGTGTAGACATGTTCGAAAGAAGTGTGGCTGTGTCTACCATGCTGCCTGGTAGGTGGGCAGAGCCCACATGTCCATGAACCAACTTTGGGCCTGAGAAACCGAAATGATTTTAGAACTTACAAAGATCTCAGTGATCATGTTCCAAGCATCTCCATTGCAAGAAGGAGCAGGTGCAGAAAATGTATGGGCTGATGCTTTGAAACAGGAGCCGTGTCTCCTAATTGCCTATTTATTTTCCAGTCCTCCACACGAAGGCTTAGCCCACATGCCAGCTCAAATGGCCTTGGTGTTTTCTGACTGTGAAAAGTTCTCTGAAAAGGCTAATCATTCCAAGAATGCTTTATAGATGCCACTTGAATTTTAATGATCACAAAGTTATTTTGTGTAAATCCTTTGGATATATTAGTTTTAAAAATAAAGTATATCTTAGAAACATATAGAAAATAAGATTTTATTTTCCACCGAAAATAAAATCTTAGGTGAAGGAAAGAGTTAAGCTGGTGTTGAAATTGCTTTAGAAATTTAAGAATTGTATGTATGTCTTGGAGGAATCATTTCCATTAGAAAACTGTGGATAATTATCCCACTGACTATTTATAACGGCTACTTAAGTCAGAAGAGTTTATAATAAATTGTAAAAATGTAACAATAGGTATAGGATAAAACAGGACTTGAACTACTTCGGTATTTTTAGATTGTCTAAAAGGCACATTTCCATGTGAACGTACTGGGTAAAGAGTGTAACAGAAGAAACTCTTATTGTCAGATACCAAAAAATAATCCCTGAGATCTTGAACTCATTTGGTATAATTCAAGTGCAACAATGATATGTCAGAAACATGCTAATGTTTTTACCAAATACCTTGAAAGAAGATATTTCTTGTATTATCTACTGTTCATATAATTTGTAGGGGACAACCATTATCTAATCTTTGAACCTTCATGTGAAGTGTAATTTTCTTTCTTTTTTTTTTTTTTTTTTTTCCTTTTTGA
>PVIC010052496.1:0-12084 GCA_004025085.1 Thryonomys swinderianus | reverse complement strand
GCATGTATTTCTCAGTTGGAAGTCTAAACATCACAGCTTTTATTAAAATCAGCTTCTATGTGGCCCATAACTACAAACAGGAATTTCATGTAAAATAGAGGCACATCCACAAATCAACACACAATTCCTCCTCTTCCTTCTCTCGGAGAGACTCAGAAAGATCTCCAGGTCTTCTTAGCTTTGCCCAGCTCTTGAAGCAGCTCAGGAACTTGGAATAGGGCAGACTTGGAGCCTAGAACTCCTTGGGGGTGGGGGGAGCACGTGGTTCACCCTTTCTGTGCCTCATTTTTCCTGTCTGTAAAGTGGGTCTGTCAGGTTTGATGTCTTACTCAGACATCAAACTCCAGGTCTTTGAAGGCTTCTACTAATACAAAAGCTTCAAAAGTAATACACAGCAAGGAACATTTCCATACTTCAGGTATTATAGTGAATTCTTAACCACCAACATTTCATTTGATCTTCCTGACAACCTGGAGGTAGAGCAGAATCAGTATTTCTGTTTTTCAGATGAGGAAGTGAAGTTCACCCAGCCAGTAACTAACAGAGTTGAATTTCAAGTTTTGGCTATCACTCATCTTCTCTACAAAACTATGCAGCTTTAATTATGTGGCATTCATTTGCAGGGTAACATTTTACAGTGTTAATTTGCCTTTCATATTTTGTCTCAAGTTGTTTTAAACTATTATTAAAATCTCTTGTTTAACTTTTCAAATAGATGTCAGCCTCATGATTAAGTTTCTCAGGAGCAAAGGAAATCAGCATCCCCCCCTCACTCCTTCGCACACCTGATGGCACTGTCCGGTGCTCATGAGATGGGGGGGTGACCTTGCCTCGCGGATCTGGGAATCAGCAAGAGAGGTTTCTTCCTTGGAGGAGCTCGAGTCCAGTGGACCAGCACCCGTGCATTAGGAACAATGCCATGGAAAATGTTGGGGAGAAGTCAGGCTGCTGGTGGGTCCTGGTAAGGGTGTGTGTTTCTTGGGCATCTCCCTCAGTGTAGGTACTATGACATATCAACTGAGCCTGAACAAGAAAGGTACCAACTGATAGGTGAGGGGGCAGGAAGTTAGAGGGTTCTACATGAAATATAGAGAAGGAAAGGTCCAGAGGGAAGATAACTGTACCTTAGTCTGAGCACCAGCGCACAGGAAACCAATGTATTTTTACAAATGGGTTCATTGTATACCTGTGTCCCTCACTGAACTAAAAGGAATTATAGAACCATTTGTATAGCACTTTTGCTATTTTTAAAAAAATGTTTGTTCTCTTAAACCTTGTTTTAGTATAAAATGTTTCAACTGTAAAGTAATTAATAGGCATGGATAAAGGTAACAATATAGGAAGTGAACCGCTGTCTATGTTCTTTTAAGGAAACCGAACATGGGTAGTCTCTCATTGAACATTGTCAGCTCCTCCTAATCATACTCCTTTACTTCCCCAAAGAGATCATCTCTTTCCTGAAATTTGTGTTAATTATCACTGGGTACATATCCTCAGACAATTATCAACAGAAAATCAACACCCTTAATGATCATTAATTATACCTACAAAATATACTGCTCATTTCCCCCTGGTTATTAGCTGTACAATCTCATGCTATTAGCTCTTAGAGTTCTATTTCATTTCTAATGTTTCCTTGACATCTATCCATGATGATTTGTATTTCATAACTCTTTGCTTTGGAGCTGCATGACATACTACTGAATGATTGGTTATACCAAAATGTATTAATCTATTCTCTTAATTACAGTCACTGAGACTCTTCCTTTCTGGCTGCTGTCCATGATGACATCATAAGCCCATGAGAGGAAATTACATGTCTGGAAGTGCATGTACAGGAGTTTCATGATGGTGTGTGCAAAGAGACAGTGTCGCACAGCAGCAGGGAAGCCATCCTGCCCCAGCCTAGCTGCTGCTCGAGAACGTCCTCAACACTCTACAACACTAGTACACACAGGTCTCACCAAGCCTGTTGTACTCAATTAGATACTATCCTGCCTACAGATTGTGAAATACCTTATTTTGTCATGTATAATTTCTAAATAAGAAATTATTGAGAATTTTTTAATCTGCTTGTAGGATACTTGTATTTTCCATTCATTTTTTCTATTAGTTTGTAAGCCAATTTTGTACATAATTCTAATTACATTTGTCATCTATGTTGAAAACATCTGACCTTGGGATTTATGTCTCCAGTCATTCATGTTATTTTTTGTTATGTTTTGTTTTGTTTTGTTTTTTTGAGACAGGCTCTCGCTTTATAGTTCAGGCCGGCCCTGAGCTCACTATGTAGCCCAGGCAAGCCTTGAACTCAGCAATCCTCTGTCTCTGCCTCCCAGAGTGCTGGGATTATAGGCGTGAGCCACCACGCCCAGCGCATTCATGTTATTTTTGACATGAAGTTCTTCATTACAAATGTAATAACTTTATTAAGCTCTTGTTAAATGGATAGTTTTTTTTTTTTTTGAGACAGGGTCTCGCTTTGTAGTTCAGGCTGGCCCTGAGCTCACTATGTAGCCCAGGCAAGCCTCGAACTCAGCAATCCTCCTGCCTCTGCCTCCTGAGTGCTGGGATTACAGGCGTGAGCCACCATGCCGGGCACTGTTCACCACGCCCAGCATTGTATGTGGTTACTAGAGATCAAATTCAGGACCTTGCGCTTGCTAGGCAGGTGCTGGAACCACTGAGCTAAATCTCTGGCCCTAGAATTTCTATACTAACAAACCATCTCCTACCTTAAAATCATCAAACTTTTTGTTTCTATATTGTTTTTTGAGAGTAGTAGAAGTGCAGGCATTTGTCTCATGTAAGTGTTAATGCAAATATGAACTTATTAGTATATATAGTAACCAATTTAAATACTTATAAAATATCCAATTATCTTAAATTACTTATGGCCTCACTTTGCTAATAAATATGGAATCATTTTTATTATGATTCAGGACATAAGCTGTGCAGGAGTCAGCAGCTATTTTTTCCTTTACTCCTTTGATTTATTGGTTCACTTTGCACTACAATGTTGCGAACCTAACTTCTTAATCCATCTGGAATCAATAATGCCCTAATTTGTGCTTCTTTGGATAGCCATGGCTATTTCTGGTAGCCTTTTCATTTCACCACTCAAAACAAAACAAAACTTGCAGGTATATTTCGTCTGTAAGGACTACTTTTTAAAACAGTAAGCATTGAATAGTTCTTTTCTTTTCTTTTCTTTTCTTTTCTTTTCTGGTGCTGAGAATCAAACTCAGGACCTTGCACTTGCCAGGTAGGTGCAGTTATACAGAGCCAAATCCCCAGCCCTCAAATTAGTGTTAACAAGAACACAGTACTGTCCATGGATTTCTCTTTTACTATTTTTGAATAAAGAATTGTACTTTTTCTCTATTAAGGTCTATGCAGTTCTTTTATTGAACTTATTTGTACTGTGTATTTTTTGCTTTCATTTTTTTGAATATTATATCAAAATGTAATTTGTTTTTTCATACTATATTCTTGTCCAATTACTTTGCTGTTTGTTGTGATAATTTATTTTCACGTGAAATTTTCATAATCAAGTGATGTTTCCAACTTTGCAATTTTTGTTTTATTCTCATATGCTTCTAATGATTTCCAATATCATTGAATAAGAATAGGAGTCATAGAAACCCTCTTTTGTTTCTCATGCTGAAAGAATATCTTTCAATTTATTATAATATTTAGTATATACTATGGGATTTTAAAGGCATTCTGTAAATAAGAAATTTCCTTTTAATTCTTAGTATAAAATATTTTATATTAATAGATACTACATTACTGAATTTTTAAGCTACTACCACAACAATGATTTTCCCTTGCATTTTAATACAAATCCAAAACTACCTGAAAACTGTCTTTTTCTTTCTTTAGGATAACTTTTTAATAACTAAATTGAGTTCTTTCAGTGTTCTTTCTTTTATAATAACTTTTACTTCATTTGCTTATTCTGTTCTTTATTCATACATTTGTTAGGTTTAACTGTCATTACTTTGACCTAATTTTTGTGGCAGAATGTCTGGCTTCTTGTAAACTTCTGATTTTTTTCTAATATATCTAACCATGGCAATAGCATCATTTTCCACATTTGATGTTAAGTATTTACATTTTTTTATTTTAAATATTTCCTAATTTACTTTTGGTTTAAGAATTAATTGTAAAAGTATGAAAATTATAAAGGACATAACTCATCTACTTTTTGACACTAACTTTTAATTTTATTACTCTGTGATTAGAAAAATTTAACAGTAAGATTAAGCCTTTGAAATTTGTTGGGATTATCCACGGGTTGAAAGAAAGTCATTTTATAAGTGTTTGGCATTTCTAGACTATTGAGGATAATACTGACTGTGTTTTTAAACCAAACATGTTACTTACATATTTTATTTCTGTATATACAGTCTTGGACTTTGTATTCCATTGTTATTATATATTACTATAAGATGAGTACTAAAACATGACATTATGGTACTGCCATTCAAATTTCTTTTGTATTCTATTAAAAATATATATGCATTGTTATGACTTGTATCTAGATATTGCCCCAAAGCCTTAGCCAATCATAGGTCATAGAACTATTTTTAGGTTTCTGAATCTAGAGTGGGTGATGCTGGGTACCAATAAATAATTCAATTAAAAAAATATGAAGTTGGCATGTTGTTAGGATTAAGGGTCCCTGCCCTGAGTGTGAGTGAACTGAGTAAAATGAAATTACATATGTCTGGTACTTTTCATGGAACATATCTCCCAAGCCACCTGAGGATGTTTGAAAGAGAAAATATTCCAAAATTCATAAAGTATAAAAGACAGAAAGAGGACCACTTTTTGTCACCTCTTGCTTGCTGCTTTGGTACTTTGTTGTTTGCTGCCTTCTGCTCTACTGACCCCTACCCACCATGGACTGTTTCTCCCCTGCCATCCCTTCTGCCAGGCCACCCTGCCTTGGAGCCAGCCAACTATAACCTAAAACTACTACAAACTGTGAGCTAAATAAATCTTTCCTCCTTTAACTTTGGGTGTCTGGTATTTCATCTCAGCAATGAGAAAAGTGAGGAAGACATATATATATTTATCCTTACAAAATTTGAGTTTGGGTTTATGTTACGTGGTCGCTATACCTTTGACACTGTATCTGAAAAGTGAACATATCATCAACTAGTGAGATCTTTAGGAACTCTTCCTCAAATTTTATCTTCTTTAATTTTAATACTACTACATAAACATTATTTTGGTTATTTGCTGTGTTTGCATGCATTATGATTACTCATTTTAAAATTTTACTTTAACATGGTTTCATTAGTTTGTTATTTGAATCTATTTTGCTTTTTTGTTTTCCCTCTTTTTTAACAAAAAATTCTTACTTGTCAGATTTGAGCTGTAATGAAAATTATTTTAGTCATAAAAACATCTACAATTAATCAAATCCTCTTAATTTTTTAGAGTAAAATAAAACCCAATCTATAATTAGGCATATGAATAAGAAATCCTTAAAATAAAACAAATATATCTTTCAATATTCAAAAGATAATAAATCACAACCATATTTGAATTTATCACAGGAATACAAGATTGGTTTCACATTTGAAAATCAATGTAATTCACTATATTAAAAAATTAAATGATAATTCATATGATGACATTAACAGATTCAGACAGTCTGGTAAAACTTTGAATACACTTCTAGTTTAAATTTTAAAAACTAGAAATAGAAGATAATTTTATTACTATGTTAGCAGGTATAAAAGACAGAAAAGAGAACCATTACAGGTGTGAGCCACCACACCCAGACAGATGATCAATTTTTAAATTTCGTGTTGTGCTTGGTGTTGGTATGGTGAAGCTCAATTGATTTTTCAATATTGAGTTTATTTCTAGCAACCTTGTACCAACAAGCAAAAGTCACAATTAATAATATGTCAAAATTTGTCAATCTACAAACATGTTGGTGCAAGGTTGCTAGAAATAAACTCAATATTGAAAAATCAATTGAGCTTCACCATACCAACACCAAGCACAACATGAAATTTAAAAATTGATAATCTGGCTGGGCATGGTGGCTCACGTTTATAATCCTCGCACCGGGAGGATGAGGGAGAAGGATTGCTGAGTTTGAGGCTTGCTTGGGCTACATAGTGAGCTCAGGGCCAACCTGAACTACAAAGTGAGACCCTGTCTCAAAAAAAAATTGATAATCTGCTGAAGATTTGAAGAACAAAATGTTAAGGATAAACATAAGAAATATGAACAATGCCTTTAGGCAGAAATCTATAAAATATTACTGAAAAAAATTAAAAATCTACATAAATACAAGACAACTGCATCACTATGTACCAGATAATTAGTGTTTAACCAATAGTTTCAAACTCATTTGTGTATTTAATCAAATTTCAATAAAAATCAAGACATTCACATTTAAAAAAAATAGTTGGTTCTAAGATTAATATGCAAATACGAACAAAAGAGACTGAGTAGAGCACTTACAGAATTACAAAACCGATCTAGTCATTTTACCAGAATTATGCATTTATGTTTCATGTTTTATAAAGATTTACCCTAATAAATCAAGAAAAACATAAAATCTTTTAGAAAATAGGTAACAATCCTAAATTACTTCTCAAACAGGTTACTCACTTATAAAATAAACATGAAAACATGTTTACACTCTTATTTAGGAAGGTCAAAAATGGCACCACAGATAATATAGATGAGGGAAACAACAGCAGGAAGCGTGCAGCCATATGAGAGACTAAGGAGTAGTATAAATTCTTGGACAATTTAGTGTAAATTGGTTCAACCTCTTAGAAAAAGCAATGACAAAACACAACCACTTCGGGCCGGAGGGTTGGCTCAGTGGTTCCGGCACCTGCAAGCGCCAAGGTCCTGAGTTCGATCCCGGTAACCACGTACAATGCTGGGCGTGGTGACTCACGCCCACCAGCAATCAATGCCACATACCACAGTGCTGGGCGTGGTGGCTCACGCCTGTAATCCCAGCACTCGGGAGGCAGAGACAGGAGGATTGCTGAGTTCGAGGCTTGCCTGGGCTACACAGTAGAGCCAGCCTGAACTACAAAGCGAGACCCTGTCTCAAAAAGAAAAAAAAAAAAAAAAAACACAACCACTTCAATGAAAATAAAAGGCTTGCACTATATTAAGTTTGATGATAATTGTATCTTATGACACAACAGTATTAAATAGCAAAGATACACAATTGTAGTGTTAAGACAGTATGACTTCATATCAAGAACTAGAAACAAAGTGAGGGTCGACTGAAGATTGAATGAATTATGGTACATTTATATGCAGATTATATGTGCATTTATATATGTCTATTTAATATAAAATAAATAAGGCTAACTTAAAATACAGTGTTAAGTGATAAAATACAAGCAAGAAAATGAAGTTCATACTAGGATATTAGCTGTTTTTCATTTGTTTTTTGTTGTTGTTGTGTTGTTGCTTTCAAGGTGATGAAAGTGCTGTGATTAAGAAACGCCACATGGCTTTCTGAAAGCCAGCCTTGTTCTTTCCCCTGATGTGGCTAGTTACACAAATTTCTACTTTATGCCAAGTATTTAAATTGCACATTCATGTTTTATGTAGTTTACATATTCTATGAACATCTCTCTCTCTCATTTAAAAAAAAAATTCCTACACAGAAAGTTACTGAAATTGTTTATGAAAAATCACACATCTTGCCTAGGAGGGAGAGCATCTAGAATCCTTATATTTTCCTATATAGTTTCCATAGCAACCCAAGTAGCATGAGAATGAACCCTATTAAATTCGTTAAGTATTGGCTTTCCAGCCTGGCTGTCACCAGATTCAGACTAGCAGTCCTTCAGCCTGGCAGGGTGAGGTCACAGTTATCTTTTTCAGCACTGAAGATCTGTACAGCAGCAACACCTCTTCAAAGGCTGTGACTCTGGGATGCTGGGGGAGGAGCAGGGCCCCTCCTCAGGATCCTTGAGAACCACTCCTGAGGTACCAGTGGGGCATCACTGAGCACCCAGAAAGGACTACTGCTGTTTGCCAGATAGCTCCTCCTGCCAACCCAAGCAGGGCTATGGGATAAAAACTGTAGAATGAAGAAAACCAATTGTTTTGCTCCCTTCACCCATTTATTATTATTATTTTGGTATTTGTTTATTTCTGCAAGATGCATGAAAATATTGTTAGTTTTCAGAATTTTTTGTGGAAAACTATAAATTAGGACTGGTCTGGTAAATCTAGACCATATTAGCTTTGGAATTCCCATCTGTTTTGTCTATGTGAACAATTTTCCTAGTTTAGAATTCTACCTTTCCAGACAATCCCTGAACCTGGAAAAAAAAAAGAGCTCAAAATTACTGTCCCCAGACAATGACCCATCATTCAACTGTGATTCCTGAAACCTTGTCTCTAATTCCTCCTGAGATAGACATCCTTCCAGTGATTGACCCTGGATCCTGGAGCCACCTGGACTATTCATTCTCTCCTAAATTCAATATTTTATCTCTCAACAAATCCAATAAACTTTACTTTTAATACAGATCTAGAAGTTGACTACCATTCTCCTAAGCCAGTGCTGCCTTCTTTGTTCAGACAATGACCATGTCTCCTCTGACTCCTTACAATGGTCTCTCTCCTATATCACCTTTTGGCTCTTCTTCAAAAACCAAATGCCAAACAAAAACAACATTTTTTCAGGCTGGGGATTTTGCTCAGTGGTTCTGGAGCCTGCCTCCCAAGTGCAAGGTCCTGAGTTTGATCCCTGTAACCACATACAATGCTGGGCGTGGTGACTCACGACCAGCAGCAATCAATACCACATACCACAGGGCTGGGCGTGGTGGCTCACGCCTGTCATCCCAGCACTCGGGAGGCAGAGGCAGGATTGCTGAGTTCCAGGTTTGCCTGGGCTACATAGCGAGCTCAGGGCCAGCCTGAACTGCAAAGTGAGACCCTGTCTCAAAAAACAAAAAACATTTTTTCATGAAATGAAAATTTCATATCAAAATAGTAAGGCAATCATATTAGTACATTGGGTATAATTATTTTCTGTTACTCAGAAAAAAAAATCTAAATCAAAATGATTCTTACAAAACTGCTTCTTGACCATGTCTTTTTTTTCCTAAAAAAAATCAGCCATAGCTGGGCATGGTGGCTCACACCTGTAATCCCAGCACTTGGGAGGCAGAGACAGGAGGATGGCTGAGTTCGAGGCTTGCCTGGGCTCCATAGTGAGCTCAGGGCCAGCCTGAACTACAAAGTGAGACCCTGTCTAAAAAAAAAAAAAAAAAAAAAAAAAAATCAGCCATAGGATTTGTCATTGGAGGCCTCTGTGTACTTCAAAGTTTCCCGTTTTACTCATTACCAAGTTCCTTGCAATAAGTAGGCCTACTCGACCTGGCTCTCTGGAACTTCTCTGCTTTCATATCCTGCAGACCTTCAAATTTCTCAGCTCTTCTAATAATCAGGATCACTTGTTCTTTAATCTTGTTGATTTTTCTGCTTCAATATTTTTTCTTACCGGTATCCCCAGACCTCATTCCTTCATTTCAATCTTTAATCCAACACAGCTTTCAAACAGAAGCTTTCTTTGGCTCCTTCTTTTTAAAAAATCACATGCTGACACTGCTATTTTTTTTCTGCTAGATCTCGTCAAAGTCAATCACATTTCATTTGTCTTATTTATATTCTGTCTCCTTTACTAGACTGAAAGAGCAGAGATCTTCCTGTTTTAATTTTTTACATCATTAATACTAATACATGTTTTTGTTATGCAGGTAAATGAATAAACATTTGTCAAGATATATCATTCTGTCTACTTTAAAAAGTAACAAGTTTTCTATATGAAAGTGATCTTTCCAATCAAAAGTATTTGAGAAATTTTAAAATTTCAGCTCCCCTTTGGAGTTTTAAAAAGTTATTTTTCCCATTTATGGAGATGAAAATTTATGTAATTTATAAACAAATATCTAGTTTGGTTTACCATGGACTTCCTCAACCTGTCTCATCAGATAATTTTGCTAGTAAATGTGTAAAAATCTATTTTCAACTCTATCATATATGTGCATACATAAAAACATTTAATATCTTCTATCACTAGGAAACACACTTTATAGATGCTGTTTTGTAGTATAATATTGTATTTTTCTTTACATTCAACTTTACTGAACTTGTCTATGTTTTTCCACAATTGCTATTCTTCTGCTCCATTTAACTAAGGAAAATAAGAATGTGAAAAAGTACTCAATAAATAGCCTTGGTGTGATATACAATTATTTTACAACATATCCCAACTTTAATAATCTGTAAATTAATTATTGAACATTAAATTGCAATTTAAATGTGTGTGTGTCTTTCAAAATAAATCAAGAATGAAAATTGCCTTTGCAAAAATAGGTGGAGTTCTCACCAGGAAAGCTAGGCTCAACTTCTGTCTCTGCCACATATTATTTATATTAATTATAATTATTTTGATTAGACTTGCATATTTTCAACAGAGAATAATATACGTATTGCTACTCCCATGGTCATTTTATTACACAGTGCAATTTCCTCATTTGGGTAATGGTGGTATTTACATTAGAGAAGATGAACAGAGATAGTTTATGGAATGTCTGACTAGCACCTTGCAATGGCTGAGAAAATACTAGTCCCTTTACCCTTCTTTAATTGTCTGTTTCAATATAGTAAATTTGGTGTTATAAAATGGGCTATAAATATAGTAGACACAAACACATTCAGATGAATATACCTGTGATTTATACATGTCATGCTTTCATGCACATTTTTCTAATTACCTTAAAGCAAATTGTAAAACAAAGCCCTTTCTTGGAAGCATAATTATGAATGCTGACTCTCACAATTTGCTCTATACAGCAGGGATTGGAAGACTTAATTGTAAGCCAAATTTTCTCTCATTTGCTGCAAATTCTTTGAACCATATTTTTGGTTTAGTTTAGTTTTTCAACATGACGAAATTTTAAATGTCATCTAGGTAAGAGTAAATAACACTTCTAGTGGAAGAAGAGATTGTACATGGGTATGTGGAGGCATTAAAAGTTACTTATGAAAATCTACTCTCCCAGCAACATTGAATAAGAAATGCCTAATGCTTTCATCTCTCAGATGGGAATGAGGGACATCAGATTGTTGTGGTACAGAAGCATGAATTTGGAAATCTTTATGCTAATAACAGTGAGTAATAGCATCTAAGAGTAGGACTTAATTGCTTTTACTGTTCCACATCTTCAACTAGAACAAAAGTTCCGTCTATGCTAAAGCATCTAAATTAATCAGAATAATTTTACAAGGCTGTCATCAAACATCAAGGCTAATCACATAGGATCACCACAGAAGAAGGAATGCATTTATCCTTTGCTATAATTTAAATCTTTAGTATCCCCCAAGGGTCCACATAGTAATCATTGATTCCCCAAGGTGGGGCCATTGGGAGGAGCTGGACCTTTTAGAGGTGGGGCACAGTAGACTTTTAGGTCATTGTCAGTGTGGCCTTAAAGGGGACAGTGGGCTCCTTCTTCTTTATGGCTTCTGATTCCAGGTCATGAAGTATCTCTGCTCCTTGCTCTTGCTATGGTTTGGTGTCTCTCAAAAAGAGGAAAGGACCCAAAAGAATTTAAAAACTCACATTGGAAAGACAGATGTACACCCTTGTTCATAGCAGCTCAGTTCGTGATAGCTCAATCTTGGAGACAACCCAAATGCCCATCAACTGGAGAGTGGATAAAGAAGATGTGGTTTTTTTTACAAAATGGAGTATTACTCTGCCATAAAGAATAACAAGATCGATCCATTTAGGTGCAAATGGAGATACCTGGAGGATATACTAATAAGTGAAATCAATAGATCACAGATAGACAATATCTGGATCTTCTCTTTGGCATGAACACCTGTAGATGCAAATGAGTTCTAGAAAGTAGGACAGCTTTTATAGAGTGGAATACTTCTATGGGAAACTTGGTGTGGGAATATGATGAGGGGAAGGAATAAATATGTTACAGAAAGAAAATAACAGAGCATGTATAAGGGGGGAGGAGGGGGGAGTGGGTAGGGATATGGGTAAAA
>PVIC010052495.1:0-12158 GCA_004025085.1 Thryonomys swinderianus | reverse complement strand
CGGGTTGCTTATAATGTGAGCATTTATGGGTAAAAGGGTATCTAATAGTCGGTCCACACATTTTTCCTATGTGTGTAAGTGTTCCCCTCCTTCCAAAGGGTCAAGGCATTGCCAGTGGATACACAGCTTCAAAGAGTTCAGAAGAAAAGCTGATGTCCCAGGATTCAAATTCAAGCCACGTCTCTAATTCTTTTCAAATTGGACACATGACAAACCTAATAGGCGTGCAGTAAATATTTGTTTAATAAATAAACATATTGTAGAGCCACAAATTGATTATGTCTCTGTGGCAATAGACAGGTATATGCGTGTCTTGAATAACACTTGGGAAATTCTGGAACAAAGTGCAAGGAAGAAGTAACTAGATTCATTTTTATATCTCACTGACTTCACAAGTTACCTTCCATCTGAGAGTGTGTTTCTACCATAAAAAAGTAAAGGTCTTTGTGCTATTTCTGTACACTTATAATCAGGAGCAAAATTATTCCAGGGATCATGTGGGACTTTGAAATAAATTACTTAAATGTTTAATTAGATGATGATAGCCTTAAAGTTGAAAAGGCAGTTATTTAGAGGGGGTGTTTCTTCTAAATCATGAAATTAGCTAGAAAGGACTATAAAATGCAAAACAAAATACATACAAAATGCATCTCTTTGCAGTAGGATATAAGGATGTGCTTTTTGTCACACATAGAAGCTGACTCCATGACAGGACTGTGATTCTGTTCTAAATAACAGAAGAGAAGCATTTCATATTTATTATGAACTAAAAATATCCAAAGGAATTCAGAGTAACCCTTCAACACTCTCTGAACAAAGGTCAGTTTTCAAGGCTTGGCTTGAAATGATATCTTAAAAAGGCATATCTTACAAAGATAAAATGGAATAGTGGCCATAGAGAAAGGTATTAGAATATTCTAAAAAATGTATACAGCGAAAAGACTGCCCAGTTATGCAATTTGTTTAAAATCTGATGACCTTAAGGTGCACTTGTAGATTACAAAATAGGGTAGACCACTACAGAAATTATTATGAGCAAATACATCTAGATGGAGCTATATACAAGTGAAGGAATGTCATCAAAGAAAAAGCAAGTGATAGATGAAAACCTACATCTGTATCGGGAGCTGACAGGGTCCTGTGCCTAACAGGGCTGTCTGGGGGGTTTTCACAGTGTACGACTGCTCACTGCTCCATTGGCCTCTTCTGAGGTGCTTGCACACTGTCCGGGACTCATTCGGACCCAGTGCTCTCTGACAGGGTCCCCACACTCCAGTTAAATGACCCTTTTGACAGAAGGACAGACAAGTCCACACCCAGCTCCCACAAGAGCACTAAGAACTTCGCTGAGTTAACCTACTGTGGCCTAATTGCTTCGCTTTTTTTAATTGAACAACAGCAATAACAAAGAATGAAAATCTAATGAAGCACAGCTTGGAGAACTCTAATAACCATGTGGCAGAATCTTTTTCTTCTCAAGAAAACTCTGGGAATTTTATAATCCTAAACTGATCAACAGAGCCTTTTATCTGATAACACAATTTTCTCAGATTGTAGGCAGCAGGAGTCTAGGAAAATGTTGTACCTATAAAATTGGATAGAGCACAGCAGCTTGAACTTTTACTTAATTTGAAAGTGTTTATCAATTTTTATTAAGACTCCTTCATTAGCCTTCAGTGCAGAATAGTCTTCTTGTGGAGGATATATTAATACCAGAGATCTGAGCCTGAACGACAGCAAAACCTAATTAATATATTACATGTAGGGGCTTTTTCTGCAGCCTGAACCCCGTCTTTCCTCCATAAGCACACAGGCTTCACCCTGAGAGTTTGAGAATTCATCACAGGAAAGTCACACGTGTGACCAAGTGTAGGGTGAAAAATAATTATCAGATATGGCACTCCCCAATTCCTTGGCTTTAGAGATAAGAAAATCTTGTTTGGCCAGGAAACCTGGGGAATAAGATATTCTGGTCAAATTGATTTTCCTGCCTAAATCATTGCAAGTACATGAACATTGTAGGCTACTTCAAAAAAAAAAAGAAAAGGAAATGAGAAATGAATGTGAATCGCTTTGGCCATGATGGCAACAGTAATGTATTTATGATTCCCACTCTTTCGGAGGTATGAGATAGACACATGTATGTGTAGGACACACGTGTGCACATTCTGCTACAATCTATAACAATCTATACAGATATTAACAAAGATAAAGGTATGTATGAGACATTGTCTTATACAAAATTAGGAATATTTGAATTGGTTCAAGGGAATTAGTGTTTCTAAACATGATGAGCAGCACACGGTGGGGTAACTAAGGACTGCTGGCCGTGGGCAGGGAGCTGACACGGCTGGGGTCATCCTGGGATTACATGATGAGCATCAGGTAAGTCAGACTGTGCTCACTGAGTGATTTTACCTAGATCGGTCCTCTCTGAAGACGTAACTTGGCGAAGAAAAAGTCCTCCAAGTCTAAATGCCAATAGGCTCCAGGTTTAAAAATAAAAGCAAAACCTGCACTACAGGTTAAAATAAATTATCTCTATTTCTCTCTCTCTCTCTCTCTCTCTCTCTCTCTCTCTCTCTCTCTCTCTCTCTCTCTCTCTCCTTGTAAAGTTTACCAGAAAACATGTATCAAGTTCATAGATTTTAAAGACCTCACATCTCATCCAGTTCCAGTCAAAGCAATGGCTGTTTTCTGTAGTTTTGCTCACTGGTAATATGTCTTCATCCTGACAATATTTCCTGTCAAAGGAGGGATAAGGACTTTGAAGACAGCACAATTGAATGAGGGGTCTCAGTATTTTTCTAACTGAGAAATAGAAATAGTGTTGCTGACATTTTCATCATACAAAATAAATCACAGTCTACTGGCAGGCTTTACTTTTTTATTGATAGGTTCTTATATGTGAAGAGAGGGAAATGCCACAGATATAAAGCATTATTAATTGGCGGTGTTCAAGATGAGAGCTAATAACATGATTCTGAGGTGTGAGTGTTGGGGACTTTTTCAGCAGTGGTGCTGGATCCCCTTACAGACTCCTTGGTGAAACTCAGGAAGGGGCTCTCCTTGCTCCTGACACTCTACTGTCAACATTGGTGCCGGTTCTGAAGCTTCAGGGACACTACCATGCCCTCCACACCCGTGAAATACCTTGGAGTACCCCGCTATGTTATAAGGGGTGAACAAACTACAAATGTTTAGCTGTCAAATATCTTAACAGTAAAACATTCATTTGAATGCAACAAATGATTGAAAAGATGATTCATGATGACAAAATGGGCTCTGCCCAGGAATCCAAGGATGGTTCAATATAAATCAATGAACAGAATGAATCATATAAAAAAGAAGCAAGGACAAAAATCATATGATCAACCAAACAGTTATAGAAAACGACTTGGACAAAAATCCAAGTTAATAGTAAAAACTCTGACAAAAATATGTATCAGAGAGACCTTACCTAAAGCTACTAAAAGTCAATCATGACAGGGTTGGAGGGTTAGCTCAGTGGTTCTGGCGCCTGCCTCGCAAGCGCAAGGTCCTGAGTTCGATCCCCAGTAACCACATATAATGCTGGGGCGTGGAGACTCGAGCCCACCAACAATCAACACCGCATACCATAATGCTGGATGTGGTGGCTCACGCCTGTCATCCCAGCACTTGGAAGGCAGAGGCAGGAGGATTGCTGAGTTTGCGGTGGCTTGCCTGGGCACCATAGTGAGCTCAGGGCCAGTCTGAACTACAAAGTGAGGCCCTGTCTCAAAAAGAAAAAAAAAAAAAAAGTCAATCATGACAAACCCACTACTACCACCACACTTAACTGAGAAAAGCTGAAAGTGTTTCCTCCAAAATCAGGACAAAGCCATGGGTGTCCTCTCTTGCTGCTCTTGTTCAAGACGGCACTGAAGGCGTTAGCAGAACAGTCAGCCAAGAGGAAAGAACAAAAGAGACGCACAGGAAAGGAAGAAATCAAACCACCTCCTGTGCAAATGGCACGATTCATTACATCGAAGACCCAAAACCTCACCCACAAGTATTTAGAACTACTAAATTCACCAAAGTAGCAGGTACAAATCAATTTGTGAAAGTCAGTACCTTCCTGCACACCACCAATAAACCTACTAAGAAAAGAGTCAGGCAAAAATACCATTCACAATAACTTCAAAAACTCAAGTATCTATGAATTAACTTAACCAAGTAGGTGGAAATCCTCTATAGTGAAAAATATATTACTCTGAAAAAAAAAGAGATAAAAGAAAGCATTGGAAAATGGAAGTCAGGCCCTGTACTGGGTTGGAACAATCAATATTGTCAAAATGGCCATACTTGCCAAAGTGGTGTATAAATTTAATCCAATCCCAATCAAAATATGACCATAATTCTTCACAGAACTCAAAAAATATCTTAGAATTTATATGGAACCAGAAGAGACCCAGAACATCAAAAACAATCCTGAGTAGCAAGAGCAGAGTGGGAATCATAATGATCCCAGACTTCAACTTACAAAGACACAGCGCTAACGTCAGCCTGGTACTTGCACAAAATTAATCATGTGCATCAAGAGAATAGAACTCAGGATCCAGAAACCGCATAGTCACCTTGACCCATGTTGCACACACAAAAGGGGTCTCACTGGGCGTGGTGGCTCACACCTGTCATCCCAACACTCGGGAGGCAGAGGCAGAAGGATTGATGAGTTAAAGGCTTGCCTGGGCTACAGAGTGAGCTCTGGGCCAGCCTGAACTACAAAGCAAGACCGGTCTAAAAATGGGGGGGAGGGATCTCTTTTACAAATTATTCTGGGATCTGGGTACACACACACCTAAAAACAAGAACCAACTCTCATTCTGTACTGAAATCAAAACAAATGGATCAAACCCCTAGATATAAAAGCAGAAACCCTAGATATGCTGGAAGATAAAATAGTTAAAGTAATGAAGTCATAAATACAAATAAGAACTTTCTGAATATAATTACACTTTCACAAGAAATAAAATCACTGGGTCAATGAATGGGGTTGTATAAAATTGAAAATTTCCATGCAGAAAAGAAAATAAATAATAGAGTAAAAGAAGAATGTATATAATGGGAAAACCATTAGCCAGCTCCTGGGAGAGAAGACTAATATCTAGAATATTCTGTGAAAAAAAAAACAAAAGATCTCCAAGACTCAGTCATACAGTGGGAATTTAAATAAAAAGATCAGTTAAATGGAGAAGTAGTATGGGGCAATAGATACATGAATCTGTGTTCAGCATCTTGAACTTTTGGGAAAAAGAAAAATCAAAACAACACTGAAATTCCAACTTAAACCAAGAAGAATGCTATCATCAGGAAATCAAGTAACAAGAAATATTGGTGAGGCTGTGGGTAATGGAGAATTCTCATACATAGTTTCTAGGAATGTAACCTAGTACAATAACTAAAATAAAAAGTATGCAGAGCCATCCAAAAAATGAAAATTTCATTGGATCCAGTTATGCCTCTTCTGAATATCTTCCTATAAGTTAAATACAGCATATTACAGTAACACACGCAACCCGTGTTTACAGCACATAACTCATAATGGCTAAATCACAAAAGAGACAGGTACATCCACCAACAAATGAATGGATAAGGACAAGGTGCTGTCTGTACAAAATGAAGTACTACTCCACCATAAAGAAGGACAAATTTGAGTTATTTGTGGGAAAACAGATACACCTTAAATCCATAATGTAAAGTAAAATAAACAAGACCCAGAATGTTAAATATAACGCCATTTATCTTGCACAAATAATTTAAAGAAGAAAACGAAAGGAAGATTGCAGGAGACAAGGCGACAGCCTGCGCGGAGGGGAGGGGCTCGGAGGAAGAGAAGCACGCGCGGCTGTGCACCTACGCGCCGCGCCTGTGCCCTGCACGCCACGGTCGCGTGTCAGCAAAGCACGCGTTGCCGCCCACCAGCCCCGGGTCCCGCCCCTCCCCTCAGGCTCACTTACCCCACGGCTCCTGCCGCATCCTGACCAAGGCACCGAAATCTTTGGGGACGATCAATAGGCCAATGCTCGGTGCCAGATTCCAGCCCAAGGAAAAGCAGGTTGGCAAAACAGCGTGCAGTGTCCTCCTGCGCCGCCGCGCCGACCCGGGCCCGGGCGACCGGGCTCTTCCCCGACGGGGACACGGCAGGAAAGGCAGCCTCAGGAGCGGGCTTGGCTGAGGGGACGGTGGGCCCGAGGGCGCGGGGGCTGCGGGGCCGCGTCACAAAGCGCAAGGAGTGCTTGGGGAAGCGTGTTCAAAGCCAGGAAGGGACGGTTGAAGGGGGCTTAATGGCAACGTGCCTGTCACCGCAATAATGTTTTTCACTTAAACCTTCACCATATGTTTAAATCACAGCTCTTAGGCTACAAAATCTATTTGACTTGGCAATGTAGACAAATTCCGCCCGTACAAATGAAAGTTATTTCTGTAATCTGCTGCCACGCTGTATGCTGGGTTTGCTCTCACAGTCACAAATCAGCAAGTTAAATAAAAGAAGCAATGCACTTCCTACTTCTAATTTTGACCTCAGACATGATCTCCAGTCTTTTTTTTTTTTCAATTTTTGTCTTTGTTGATCTCCATTCTTGCCATAGCTCTTCCTCTGTTGGCTTTGTACATCAAAGATCTGAAAAATGTGGTTGGAGTTCTGTTTCATTCACAGCCTATTTTCTTTTTTTTTTTAATTTAACTTAGTTTATTGGTACATAATATATACATATCACAATTACACTCCACATTGAGAATTTATACCAGCATATGACATAGTCTATTCAAATGTTCAGTAGGTAAGAAAAATTGTCACATAGTCTCTATGCCTGAAATTCTCACAGCAAAGCTAGAAAAATTATTTCAGATAACTCAGTGACAATACACTGAGCTTAATTCAATCAACAGCAATAGTAAGCAATTTCTCAGATTCAGGGCTTCCACGTATTTTTCACAAATACTACAAAGCATTGAATTATTTTTACTGTTACTGAGTAATTAATTAGTGTTTCATGCTGATTTCCAAAATGCTTTATCTTGTGTCTATTGTAAGAACATCAATTTTGTAAATTTTTTATAGAATTCTCTCAGCTTTATAATAAATACCAATATGCCTATTTTTTTTTTCTTTCAGTGTGTTCATGGAAAATTGCTTGAAAACATAGTTCTGGGCTGGAGTTGCCCCTAGGTAGTAGCAGATAAATCTTCACTGTGAAATTAAAAAAAAAAAAGGAAGTAAAATAATGTAAGAGGAGACTTTTCCATCTCCTGGCTGTGGGGTGCCTGTCTAATGTGGAAACTCTACAATTTACTCTTGACTTTTCTCTAAGGAAATCAAACAATCTCTCTTTCCTTGTGAAAACCTTGCATTCCATAAGAATCTCTGCTTTTTATTATGCATATAGGTCACAGAGAAGATTCCAATTACTTGTCATCTTGAGATATGAAATCATTATTAAAAAGAGTTAATTGACCCAAAATTTAAAATACAATTCCTTGAACATCATTTTGTTTCCGAAGTTAACAGCAAACTTCTCTAGTTCATTAGAACCAGGAAAATAACCACTAGTTGGTGATACTAGCCCCCACCGAAAAGAACTCTAGAAGCTCAAGTTGACTTGGACCTAGGGAGAAAAATGCATTCTAGAAATATCAGAAACTGGCATGTATTTATGTTTGAATTTAGCCAGTGGGTAACATTCTTTCTAAATATGATAATGAATAAATGCAGGGAGAACAAGATGAGAATGTGGAAGGTGAAATTCCAACTTCAACACACAAGCTGATCTCAGTTTGAATTACTCATGCGTCAAGAGCAAAAGCAAACTCTGGCGGAGCAAGAAAAATGTTGTTTCCCTCCTCATAAAAAAAAAAATGAAGTGACACAAAGCAAGACATTATGAAACTTCCAACCTGTAGACATTTTGTAAACCCTCCTGATAATTCAACTGAAGTCAAAAGAAAAGAAATTCTCTATGCCAAGGTTGTTTGCCACAAAGTAGATCAGGCAGGATAATTGAAAATGTGTGCACTTTAACATTCCATATAACTTTTAAAATTTTAAATATTATGCAAATGTTACTATCTTTTACTTTTGAATGATTTTTATTTGCTATGTATTTTATCTTTTTTGGATAGCCCATTCTTTTGATGTTTTCTTTATTAAACATCAAAATCAACTAAAGGGAGTAATACAAGTTAATAAAATATATACTCTTGTCATTATAAATCAGCTCACATTATTTTTATATAAGGTTATGATTACATTATGAGTTTTTAAAAAATAAAGCCTGAGAAAGTTTTAGGATAGCCCCCTCAGAAAATGCTTTGATTACTATTTAAGTATGTAATACTTCATTAAAGAATAATATACTTTGAGAATTTCCTGGAAAAGCTAAAAATCAGAATTACCCATTTTGTATCCTGAAGACGGAGGTCTGTCAACAACTTGAAGACATCGCTCTAAAGAAAATTGCAGTAACGTGACTTGGAAAATCTAACAGTAGAACTTTCCTTCTTTGATTTGCATCCAATGCACTGTGATTTATATACACCAAGATATTCCCCAGTTTAAAGTAAAATCACTCTGGAAAAATTACATAAGTAGTGTAAGTTTCCTACAAAGAAATGAAAGGAAAAGTCCTAAATTAACAAAATGTAGCCTAGGCAAACAGCAGATGGTAAAAAGCGCAGGGCACCCCTGGGTGAGGCCCTTTGCCCACCACAGTACGTTGTGATTACAGGTGAGTGAGAGAAGAGAGGAAATAAAGCTTGAGGAAAAGACAAATGAATCAGTAGATTTAAAAATGTAAAATACAAACCGTAAAACTTGCATCATGTGCAGGTAGCACATCTGCTGGGACAAGCAGAGCAGCCGGCGGGGGACAGCCTGGGGGAGCGAGGCCGACGCATCCCTGACAAGGAGAGACGGGCGTGTGGTCGGGGGACTCAGCCGGGCACAGCGAGCTGAGTGTCACACGGCTTCTCCGCTGCGAGAAACACAAACACGAATGAAGAGCGAAGTAAAAGGCCCCGGAAGGAGGGAGGTAGGATGCTCAGGACAGGAAGGGGACCAGGAGACAGCGGAAGAGAAGGGTGGGCAGGAATTGAGGTGCCCTCTGCACCCGCGGGCAGCCCCGCGGAGGACGTGCTCACGGGGCACTGCTGAAAACAGAAACCCACAGTCTGCCATGTAGAGATGAGTTGTATATCACAAAAATAATCCACGCTTACTTAGAAGATCTTATTCAATAATTATACAGCATAAATCTAAGTTACAAAATATGCTGTCAAGGATAAACTGCCATGTCTTTTCCTTAGAGGTCCATACAATAATGGTGAATTTTATAGTCATTGTATCTTACAGGCAATAAAACAAGCAAAGTGATAGGTACTATATAAATCTTATTGAGCAATCCCTGCCTGCCACACACAGTACGCTGCATGTATGGAGTTTATGTAATCATTAGAAAAAACTACAAGGAGAAAAATTAATAGTTATTATTTGCCAAGATACAGAGGGTTTACGATGACCCAAAACCATATAACTGATAACTACACAAACAAAGCTTCAAATCCCATCTAACTATAAAATCACAAGACAAGCCCTCCACCAAATTGGAAAGAACTATTCATCTGGAGTAAAATGAATAGCATCAGCCCTGAAACTAAAAAGGGGAAACATTACCCTCTTTAGAAAGTCTTATATCTTTTATTTTAAAGATTTAATAGTGTGCTAGCAAAGATATGCCCCTTAAAAGAAATTCTAAAGTTCTGCTGTAAAACACTTCCGTGTTAGTGCTAAATAGAAAATACTGACTCATTGTGTTCCAGGGTTTTAATGACGACACTTTTATCTTCTGCATACGAGTAGGGGCCGGAAGAGAGGCCAGAACTATGCAGCTAGTGAGAGAAGAAAACAAATTAACCAACATTGGATCAAATTGTTTATGGGAAATTAGCTTTTAGTTCTATTTGGCTGTAAAATGTGGTGTTTACATCCTCAAATGAAACTTAAACAGAGCTTAAAACGCTCACTTTCAATATTTAAATATAGTCTGTGTCTGTGTGACATTTCCCAGTAAAAACTAATTCCATGTACAAAATGGGCTTATAAAACTTTCACAGCAGACAAAAAAAGACAAGAAGATCAAATTTATATTTATTCATCTTATCAAAATAACATCTTAAAATTTAAAAACTTTTATGCAGTTTATTTATAATCAATATATTCATTATTCAGATAAAGTTACTCAATGAAGGGATATCACTTAACATGTTGTGCAGGAATGCGTATTTCTTTTGTCAGGATTAGTAGAAAATTCTTTTCTTCTTGCCTGTTTGTCACCTTTCTCTCATCAAAATGCAAGTCCCTGTGCCAATCACCTGTAACGAAGGCTTTCACGATGTACTGAGAAAAGAAAAGCAACAAGAAAAAGGATGCTTCGGGGACTTTTGTGGGTCTTTCAAGGTTACTCCTGAGCATCCTTAGCATCAAGGGGATGAAAATCAGCCTTGCAAAGTACATTTTGAGGTTTCTTCTACACGGAGGCATGATGAGTAGGCCGCACAGCCCGATAACCTGGGACCACGGCTTTCTACGTCCGGTCACTGCAGCAGTGTGAGGTCAGTGGGGCGAAGGTCTACTGAGCAGCTTCGTTTTCACTTGCTGAACAACACTGCCCCCCAGTCACCCCAGTTACATGATGGCAGAGAAGGCCAGTGGTAAAACCGCGTCACCATCCAGACCCACTCACCTGCCCAGAGAAGCCGTGTTGCAGCTCTACAGCGAGTGCAGTAGGCTTGGGGGAAAACACTGTCCTTGGACCAGAGCCATCGAAGCCAGATTCCCCACGATACACTGAATGAGTTTTTCAAGCTTAACAGATAAAATAGTTATTTCCGTTTTTGCAAAAAAAAAAAAAAAAAGCCCACATTTACAATCTGAAAATACTTTTCAAAGATGGTGCCAGATGACACACTGGATTGCAGGAACCCACCGAAGCAGTGACCCCATGGGGGACACAGGGAAGGGGCTGCTCGGGCGGCCGCTGGCAGCAAGAAACACTGACAGCAAGAAACACGACAGCCCCTGGTACGGCATGAGTGGAAAGAGCCTGCGTGTTTTCCCGACACGATCTGGGGGGAGAAGAAATGAGACAGAAGAAGTAATTTTCAAGAGGTCAGTGATTTTATTGCAAACTTATTGGTTGCTATTTGGATAACTAAGCATGTGAATCTGCTTTTAATATAATAGGATGGAATAATTTTATGAGCAGGTAAATCCTGTACAAGACTGGATAAGACATTGGCCCCTAGTTCCATAAAATATTCAGTCTGAAATATGAAGTGTCACAATTCATAAACACCCCTCAAACAGCATCAGTTTCTTTTCAGAAAAAAGAGTTATGCCTTAAAATCCATAATTTCTAAACATTCACACCTAGAAAAATAATTAGGTTCTTTTTATCACTATATGTGTGTGTGCACAGAGTTAGATTATATGTTCAAGCAAATTCGAAGATCTTTCAATCAACCAAGGTTTATTAAAATTATATGCATATAAAGGAGTCTAAAAGTTTCCTACATAAGTGCTTGCAGAGATTTATTTTTTCTGTTCTTCTAGGTACACATTGGAAAACAAAGATAAAAGAGAATTCTCAAATAAGTCATTTACTAACTGAGAATTTGACTGCAAAGTTGCCAACCACAGTGTGACTTTTCATCGTCTTTTGTTCCAGGATTGTAAACCTTTCAATTCAATTTATATTTATAAACAATTCCTACCACATTGTGTACATGGATTATTAGGAACGTCTCCCTGTAGAATTGTCAAGTTTCTTACACAATTAATTTAAAATCCTGGGTTTTTTAATCAAACTTGTTTAGTGGATTAGAATATCTGAAATCTAAAGGGAAAGCCTCTTTTAGCCCAAATGACTCCTCATTCCTTCATTTGGAAGGTTCTTTATTTCATGGATTTGAAAAGAGGGATTAAGACCATTGGCGAAGTCACCTTGGGCAGAGTGTGGTTTTGCTGATAACAGAATTATATTACAGAGTAAAGGAAGCCAGACCCTGTATCTAATTAACAAACCAACTGTAATAAAAGCATATCAAAGAGAGAACTAGCCTAAAACTATGATCCTACC
>PVIC010052494.1:0-12137 GCA_004025085.1 Thryonomys swinderianus | reverse complement strand
CCCAGCATTGTATGTGGTTACCGGGGATCAAACTCAGGATCTTGCGCTTGCGAGGCAGGCACTGGAACCACTGAGCTAACCCTCCGGCCAGATTTCTATCTTCTTAACTAACCTGGCTGAGGTTAGGTTTAGACACTGGGAGGAAGGATCCTCAGAGGATGGAAACAGCCCTTCTCGGGACTCAATAAAGTACTGAGGCCCAGTCAAACCACAGCATGCATTCCTTTTAAAATGAAAAAGGGGTGCAGGGAGGGTTTGGAGATGTAGCTCAGTGACACAGGGTTTAGCTAACATATGTAAGGCTTTGGTTCAGTCCTCAGCACCAAAAAAGAAAGAAGAAAGAAGAGGAGGAAGGGGAGGGGTGCAGAAAAAGAACTTGGGGGCTGAGATTGTAACATGGTGGTAGAGCACTTGTATAGCATTCACAAGGGCCTGGCCTCAGTTCATAACAATTGATAATTAAAAAAAAATAAAAGAGAGAGAAAAGGAGGAAGAAAAAACTCTGATCCCCCAGCAGAGGACTTTGCTAGGCTGCTCTTGGGAGAGTATGTGTCTGGATAGACACTGTGCTATGTGCACACCCAGGGCCTGGCCCAGTGCTGAGCGCGTCCCAGCACTTAATCCACTCACCCAACCTGTCACATGCATACTGCTGTTTCCACTTTGCAGATGTAGAAATTCAGAGTCAGGCAAGGGATATGCTTTTCAAGGAAGTTTTCCTGCCATGCTTTTAGAGCTCAGGGATCAACTGAGATTACACCTGGGACGCGCTCAGCACAGTGCCGACTGTACCATGTGTTCCTCAGAAAGGTCCCTTACATAACATGCCAGTGGCTGGAAATGGCAAAAACCACGATTCAAATTCAAACCTATGCGGCTCTCATCCTGGGTTCCAGCTCATTGAGCACCACTTAGCAGGCCTGTCTTAGCGTCTGAATCTTACGTGGGTAAATCTTGATTAATTTGAACTCAATTACAAATAATTCACAGTGAAGTTGATTTTTTTTTTTCCTGAGCTTCTTTCTTCGGGAGAAAAGAAACAAGTCTTCAACAACAAACTAGGAGTCAGAACATAGTCAATGAAGCAATTTCTCCAGAATATTCCCAGTTTAGTACCCACTCTAGCTCTGCCACAGCCCAGGCTTCCGAGTCCTGGATATCAGTTCTCTACTAGCCTTGCAGCACAGCCCTCCTTTGTTCCTCCTCCAGGTTGCTAGGTCAGGACATTCCTCATGAGGACTGGTGTTCAGGGGGTATTCTGACCCGGGCGGGTGTGCATCCCCCACACTTCTGGTGCAGGGCCACTTTGCCCAGTGCGGGGCTGTGGTGACCACCACATTTTGGCTGTGTACTGCAATGAGAGTCAGTGAGGGCCTCTCAAGCTCCAGGGTGTCCTGTTTATTTTGAAATTTCAAAATGTGGGACGGTGAGAAGGGCAGGGCCTTGACAGGCAGGCTCCTGGGCGTGAGGCTGTTGTAGGAGTTCGGGAAGGACAGGTTGGAGTTGTCTAATGGCCACAAACTGCTTCTTCTGTCGCTTTGGCACAGAGAGCAGTGTGCCAATGCCTGAGCTCCTGCCCTTAATGTTAGCGCAGATGGGCGGATGCTGCCGTCCGTGGCTCGGGTCTGAGGAGACGTGGCTGTCCAGGTGGTACTCAGACATGCTGGCCCGATGGGGGCACAGTATGTGCTGTTGCTGCTGCCGCTGTGATGCTTGGGGCTGTACAGGGCTGCTCTGATACTGGCTCTGCACAAGGCTCCTCAAGGAGAACTGATGTAGGCACATTAAGCCCCTGAGTGTCATTCAATCAAGTCTAGGGCTTCATTTTTTTTTTTTTTTGAGACAGTGTTTTTTTTTTTTTTTTGAGACGGGGTCTGGCTTTATAGTTCAGGCTGGCCCTGAGTTCACTATGTAGCCCAGGCAAGCCTGGAACTCAGCAATCCTCCTGCCTCTGCCTCCCGAGTGCTGGGATTACAGGCATGAGCCATCACACCCAGCGCTGTGATATGTGGTACTGATTGCTGGTGGGTGCGAGTCACCACGTCCAGCATTGTCTGTGGTTATTGGGTCGAACTCAGGACCTTACGCTTGCAAGGCAGGCACTGGAATCTAAATCTTCAGCCCTGAGACTGTTTTGTAGTTCAAGTTGGCTTTGTACTCACTCTATAACCCAAGATGCCCTCAAATTCACAGTGATTCTCTTGCCTCAGCCTCCTCAGTGGTGGGATTATACGTGTGGCCCACCATCCACAATTCCAGGGTTTTAGAGAGCTTGCAGCCCATCACAGGGATGAGGGCGTTTGCCACCTCCAGCACCTACTTGTATGTACAGTGGGCTCGTTTTGGGGAGATTCTTCTCGGTTTTGCTGCTTGGGGAGTCTGGGGATCTGGGTACCACATCCAGCTCCTGGTCCTTAGAAGTGGCGCTGCTGTGGCTTCCTCCTAAGCACCCTCTCTGCCATCAGGCAGGGAGTCGGAGGCCAGCTGGTCATAAGACTTCCCTGTTCTTCTATAGGCTGGGCACCTTGGTGGGTGCTCTGGTCCTTGAGCTCCGGCAACAGCTGCACAGTGTGTTTCCACCCTTGAATTTGCTCAGGAAGCCTCTTGTGTCCCCTTCTGGATGGTGGAAGTCCAGGGGCTCTTCACAGCACTGGGCAGCCTGTCCTCCCCAATTGTATCTTGGTGATCTGAGCGAAGCAGGTGCCCATCGATCTGTGAGATTCTTGAACGATATAGTCCTGAGCTGGGCATGGTGGCACTTATCATAAACTTAGCACTTGGGAGGCCCAGGCAGGAAGATCATGAGTTCAAGGCCAGCCTGAGCTACACAGCAAGATCCTGTCTCAAAAAAATAAAAATAACAAATAAACAAACAAAAAACCCCAATAAAACAAAACAAAAAAAACACAAATAATATGACCCTCCTCAGTTCAGGGGACTTCTGCACCTCAGTGTCAGGCCTGTGCTCTTTCTCTCCCCCTATAGGGACTTGACAGTTAACATCCGCTGCTCCCTGCCACACTTCACGACCAGCTCGGTGACCTTTGGGGCTTCCTCTTTGGTCCAGGGACCCTGGAAAAGATCCTGACTCAAAACCTTCAGTCACTGACAGCCATGGTTGGTCCATGCAGTTAGGAAAAGCTAGCCAGAAACTTCCAGTCCTGCTGTCCTAAGTGGTTCACCGACGTGCTCGCTCAACGCTTGTCCTCGAGGGTCCATCTGACCTTAACCGTGCTGTCTCTTGGCTGCAGCCCTTGGAGTTGGTGTCCTGGTGGTGCAGCTCATTTAGCTCCTTGATTTGCATCTGCTAGGACATCACTGGCCTGGGGCTCCTCCGCATTCACCAGAGATCCAGCCCAGCTGGACCAGGAGCCAGGCCTGGGGAGAGACCGGAACTGCTCAGCTCCTCCAGCCCCATCCTGGGCTCACGGACCTCAGTGTGTCTACAGGTCCTGTGCCGGCCTGTAGGAACCACAGCTGCCACCGGAGCACATAGATACACTTTCCTTTCCAAGAGCTTTCATGGCCATAGAACATCACATGTGCCAGTTACCATGGTGGAAGCATCAGCTGGACAGTCTACACGGAACTGGGCAGACCTCTTCTACAGGATTCAGACGTTATCTTAGGCATTCTTACCCTCAGGGCTGGTGGGGGGAAGAGGGTTATCAAGTTCAGCTAAAACATTCTGAGAATTTTGTCTGGAAGTCACCAGGATATAGAGATAGATAGGAAATGGCTATTAAAAGAAATTAAAAGCTGGGTGTGGTGGCTCACACCTGTAATCCCAGCACTCGGGGAGGCAGAGGTAGGAGGATTGCTGAGTTAAGGCTTGCCTGGGCTACATAGTGAGCTCAGGGCCTGCCTGAACTACAAAGCGGACCCTGACTAAAAAAAAAAAAAATGGTGCTGGGAAAACTCACTATATACATGTAAAGGATACAGTCCAGACTCACATCTTTTACCATGTACTAAACTAAAGTCAAGGCTGGGATTTAGCTCAGTGGTGCCACTGCCTGCCTTACAAATACAAAGTTGTGAGCTCAATCCCTAGTACTACAAAACACAAAAACCTTAAACTAAAATTAAAGTAGATTAAAGATCTAACTTTTTTTTTTTTGAGACAGGGTCTCACTTTGTAGTTCAGGCTGGGCCCTCAGCTCACTATGTAGCCCAGGCAAACCTGGAACTCAGCCAATCCTCCTGTCTCTGCCTCCCAAGTGCTGGGATTACAGGTGTGAGCCACCACACCCGGCACTGTGGTATGTGGTATTGATTGCTGGTGGGCGTGAGTCTCCACGCCCAGCATTGTATGTGGTTACCGGGGATTGAACTCAGGACCTTGTGCTTGTGAGGCAGGCACCGGAACCACTGAGCTAACCCTCTGGCCCTAAAGATCTAACTATTAAAACAGAAACATTTAATCTGTTGGAAGACAAAATAAGGAAATTTCTTGAAGACTAACTAGGCATGGTGGCCCCTGCCTGTAATCCCAGCACTCCTAAGGCAGAGTCAGGAGAACCTTTGTGAGTTCCAGGACAGCCTGGGATGCACACAGTAAATTCAAGGTCAGCCTGCATGTAGTGAGATGCTATTTCAAAAAAGCAAAAACAAAAACTTGAAGACATGGGTGTAAGCAAGGACTTTCTGAACAGAATCTCAATTGCACAAGAAATAATGCCAAGAATTAACAAATGGGATCATATCAAATTTAAAACTTTCTGCACAGCAAATGACAGAGCTAACAGAAAGAAGAACAACCTATAGAATGGACAAAATTTTTTCAGTTATTCCTTAGACAAAGGATTACTATCTAGAATATATAAAGAACTCAAAAACAAGTGCCGGGCGTGGTGGCTCACGCCTGTAATCCCAGCACTCGGGAGGCAGAGACAGGAGGATTGCTGAGTTCAAGGCTTGCCTGGGCTACATAGTGAGCTCAGAGATAGCCTGAACTACAAAGCGAGACCCTGTCACAAAAAAAAAAAAAAAAAAAAAGAACTCAAAAACACCAGACCCCACAATGTAAATCAGATCCCCTAATAAAAAATGGGAATCTAGGGCTGGAGATTTAGCTCAGTGGTTCCACCAACTGCCTAGCAAGCACAAAGTCCCTGGTTTGATCCCAGTAACCACATACAATGATATGATATTGGACGTGGTGACTCACGCCCACCAACAATCAGTACCATACCCCACAATGCTGGGCGTGGTGGCCCACACCTGTAATTCCAGCACTTGGGAGGCAGAGGCAGGAGGATTGCTGTGAATTTGAGGCTTGCCTGGGCTACATAGTAGCCCTGGGCTGAGCTCAGGGTCAGCCTGAACTACAAAGCGAGACACAGTCTCAAAAAAAAAAAAAAAAAAAGAAGTAGAAATGGCAAATACATACATGAAAAAATGCTCAACATCACTGGTCATTGAGAGATGCAAACTAAAACAATACTGAGATTCTCACTCCAGAAAAAAAATGGCTGCTATCAAGAAATCATCTAATTGGGCCACGGACTTAGCTCAAGTGGTGCTGCACCTATTTTGGAAGCACAAGGGCCTGAGCTCAATCCTTAATCCCCGGTACCCCCCCACACACAATCAACTAATAACAAACCTTGGCAGGGTTGTGGGGAGAAAGTAAGCTTTCTCCATTGTTGGTGGGTAGACTGGTGCAACCACTGTGGAAAATGGTGTGGAGATTGCTCAAAAACCTAAAACAAGGGGCCGGAGGGTTAGCTCAGTGGTTCTGGCGCCTGCCTCACAAGCACAAGGTCCTGAGTTTGATCCCCCGTAACCACATACAATGCTGGGTGTGGAGACTCACGCCCACCAGCAATCAATACCACAGTGCCGGGCGTGGTGGCTGACGCCTGTAATCCCAGCACTCGGGAGGCAGAGATAGGAGGATTGCTGAGTCGAGGCTTGCCTGGGCTACATAGTGAGCTCAGAGCTAGCCTGAACTACAAAGTGAGACCCTATCTCAAAAAAAAAAAAAAAAAAAAAAAAAAAAACACCTAAAACAAGAGATTCCATCTGACCTAGCTATTCCTCTCTTTTTTTTAGTATGAGGCATCGAATATGGGACCTTGTGCTTGCTAGGCAGATAGCAGAACCACTGAGCTACATCCTTGGCCATCTCCTTCTTGATATCTTCCCAAAGAATTAAAAACATCCCACCACAGTAATATATCCACACCCATGTTTATAGCGGAACAGTTTGGAACAGCTAAATTTTCAGACAGCCCTATACCCATCAACTGATGAAAAAATAAAAAAGTGTTATAGTTAGGGCTAGGATTAGGGTTAGGGATAATGTTGGTTTGCTTAGTAGTTCAGGCTAGCCCTGAGTTCACTATATAGCCCAGGCAAACCTCAAACTCACAGCAATCCTCCTGCCTCTGCCTCCTGAGTATGGGATTATAGGCATGAGCCACCAGGCACAGCTGGGGTTCACTTTCTAAGATTAGAGATAGGATTAGGGTTATACAAAGTGTTGCTATGCATATACCTGATTATTGGGATTCACTTTCTAAGGTTCAGGTTAGGGTTTTGGTTAGGATTATGGATAGGAATAGTATTGATGTACATATGTGTGATTATTTGGATTTGCTTTATAAGGTGAGAGTAAGGGCAAGGGTTAGAATTAAGTTAATGTTGGTACACATATAACTGAGTATTGGGGTTCACTTTCTAGGGTCAAGGTTAGGGTTCCATTTAGGATTAGGTTTAGGAGCAGATTAGTATGTGTATAACTGAGTACTGGGGTTTGATCTCCCAGGTTAAGGTTAAGGTTAGGATTAGGGTTAGAGAGAGTATTGATGTACATACAAGTATTAGGATTCGCTTTCAGAGTTAGGGTTTGGGTTAGAGTTAAGGTTAGAGATAGTGTCACTCTGTGTATACCTGAGTATGAGGTTTGCATTATAGAGTTAGGGATAAAGTTAGGGGTTACGATTAAGGTTACAATTAGTGCTGATGTACATACACAAATGTATTTGGGTTCACATTCAAAGTTTAGTGTTAGGATTAGGCTTAGGGATAGTGTTGATGTGCATACATGTGAGTATTGGAGTTTGCTTTCTAGGGTTAGGTTTAGGGTTAGAATTAAGTTTAGGGTTTGGCATAGCATTTGTGTATACACTTGAGTTTTGCTTTCTAGGTTAGTATTAGGATTAATGTCAGGTTCTCACTGTGGATGATCTCAAAGTCCACGGCCTAAACAATCCTTCTGTCTCAGACTGGTTTTCATACTCAGCTAAACAATTAGTTTCTGTGACAATTTAATTGTCTCACTCCTGCACCAGACTGGAGGCTATAACTTATAGGTAGCTCTGCTCTAATATAATGATGTCATTTAGTTGAACCAGGCAGCAGCCAGATCACTGGAAACCCCAGGACTCAAACCTGTTGTTTCCTTCAAGGCCTTAAGCGCTTTCTCCATAAGCAGAAATAATGCAGGAGTGACCTCTAGTGACCAAATGGAGAAACTTCAGTGCACCCTCCTGGTCGAGTGGGGCCAAGGTAGTCCTTGCTGTCTGTCAGGTGTTCCGCATGGAATTATGCCTTGGATTTGTCAAGTGGCCGTCCTCACTCCCACTTTATTCCTCAACAAAGAGGCTCCGCGAAGTGAGTCAACCATGAGCTCTCATGGTGTAAAAGGCCTCACTGGAACTCAATCCAGGTCTCTCTGCCACCAGGCCCTGTTACACCAAGTATCTGTGTGGGCCTCACTAGACCAACACCCCACCCAGGCCTGCTGACTAGAGCCTGAGGTAATCACTGTAAAGTTTGACAAGCACCCCAACTCCCAGCAGGTAACGGGAAAACCCTGTCATGTGCTCCTGTGAAAAGAAATTGAATGCTCACATTTCTTTACAAATGTGACCTTTGGTTATAAAGCACTTCTGTGATTTTACAAGTACTTTTATTACTTTCCTTTTCTTTCATTTCAATACTGACAATGAAACCTACACCCCAAAGCCTTTTAAAAATGCTTATTTTGCAGCTCAATATGGTGGTTCATGTCTGTAGTCCCGGCACTCTGGGAGGCTGAGGCAGGGGGATTACAAATCAGAGCCTGGGCAACTTTTACCAGGACCTTGGCTTACAAAAATTTTAGAAAGGGCCGAGGATATAGCTCAGTACAAAGACCCTGGGTTCAATCCTCAGTACCAGAAAACAAGTTTTACTTTGAGACAGGGTCTTGTTACATTACTACTCCTCATTTGAGATCCTTTTTGGGCTTCCAAGTAGCTGGGATTACAGGTATGCCCCACAACACCTGGCTACAAGTACCTTCTTTGCACTGACCTCCCTTTACCCTGTAAGGTAAAGTCAGTGAACATCATTCCCATTTTAGAGAAAGAAGCTTGGGTTCACCGGGGAGACAGACAATGATCAGGAGCTCACAAGCGTGGGGAACACTGACGCAAGTATCTTGAGAACAGTGTGAGAATGGATGAGTCTGGTTACCAGTTCTAGACTTCGCCTTTGGCATAGGCATGGACTTCCTTCTCAGGGCAAAAGGGAAAGCCAATATTCACTTCCCAGCCCCTCTAGACAGCCGAGAACTCTGGCCCACAGCATCCCTAACCGTAATCCTATGCTTCCTCTTTGTGGGGAAGTCTCCTTCACGCCCTCCTTGAGTGTGTGTGGGGGGTGATGATAGAGATGGTTGGATTTGGCCCTAAGGGGGAGCCAGAGAACTCAGGGGCCTAGAAGTCTAGTTAACACCTCTGCAGCTCTCTCACAGCCCAGTAATGCTCTACCCACACTGGCCACTTTTTCAGTTTCTTAGGCCACATTTCTCCTACCTCATTTTTTTTTTTTCCTGAGATACAGACTTACATATAGGCCAAGGTGGCCTTGAACTTTGGATTCTCCTGCCTGAATATTGGAGTTCCAGGCCACCGTTGACACAATTCTCGCTGTCTGAAAGTGTCCCCACTGCTCAAATTCCTGTTCATCATTCAGGGATCAGGTCAAACATTACCTCCTCCAGGAAGCCTTCCTGGACTCGCAGACAAGTTTGATGGTCTGGATCTCCCTAGGTCCATGTGCTGATGGCTTGGTCCCCAGCCTGTGGAGCTAAAGGTGAGGGAAATTTAAGAGGTAGGGTCCACTTGGAAGGAGTTAGATCACTGGGGTGTGCCCTTGGAGGAGCCATGACAAACTGGCCCTTCCCTGTCTTTTACTCTTGCCTGCCATGAAGTGCACAGTGCCCTCAGCCCAGGGCTCCCACCATGGCAGACTGTGCTTCCACAGGCCCAAGGTGACATTGCCATGCAAACTCCTGCTACCATGAGTCAAAACAGATTTTCCCTCTGATTATTCTGGCTGTTTTTGTCCCTGGAATAGAAAGCTAACAGCTCCTGAAGGACACCTTCTTTTCCCTTCTCCTGGGACTTACCACAGCTTAAGAATATACCTGTGTGAGCACTTGCTTGTCGTTAGTCTTCCCAGGAAGACCAAGAGCACAGCAGGGTTTGTTCTGCTCAGTAGTATCTTGCCAGCACTAAGCACAATGAACGGCTCTGTGACCAGGACAGCACAATACGTGTCCCAGAAAAATGGGGTGAGTGCTCGGGTTGGATGCTCACTCCAGCTTCGAGGGACACACAGTGTGAGGCCAGTCTGAGGCTGCAGAGGTGCAGGAACAGGACACTGGCGAGAGCCGTCTGTACATTCCACCTGCAACCCCTCCTGGCGTCCACAGCCTGGGCTCTGTCTCCAGCATCAGACACAGGACAGCTCAGCAGCATGAGCTCCCTTTATTAACCATCCTCCCATCTCTGAGTGTACATGAGTGGGAAAGAAACAAGAAATACCCTGGTGGGCAGCAGGGAGAGGGCAGGAAAGGACTCACAAAGTCAGGCCCAGAGGGGAGTCCAGCTCCTTCCCTGGGGCAGCCCACCTCTGCGTGCCCAGGCCTCACCCCCTCCCACGCGGCACTCAGGGCTGTGTGGCTGCTGCCCCCTGCCTTACAGGGCCGAGTGCTGTGCCAGAGGCTGACAGAAGACAGCTGAGGGTGCCTGGCCTGGGTGCAAGGAAGAGCAAGGACCAGCAGGGGCTGTGGGGAAAGGCAGCTCATCTGTCTAGGGTCCCACCTGCCCTACTTAGGTCTGACTGCTGCTACTGGGTGTGGGGGCTCTGGTTCCTGGGTGCAAGGTTGAGGTAGGAGGGACCTACTAGGAAATTCTGGGGTTTCCTGGGGGAGCCTGATTCTGGACCTGGGATTTACCCAAGCAAGCGAGGGCGGAATAGGTGCTAAATGCGTCAAACAGGATCATGGAGGGAGAACAGTGAACTTCCTCTACTGGGCATCAATCTGAGGTGATGTCCACATGACTGACAGCCGCTGAGTCACTGCAGTGGAACTGAGGAAAGCTGATGAGAGGGCTGCCCTCAATTTTCAAATAACAGAGGAAAAAAGAAGCAATGAGGGTACAGGAGGGGGCGGAGCCGCCACTGTCTGGACATGAAGGCAAATTGCCAGGCCTGTCCTCCCTCTCCCTGGGTTGGTGGGGAGGGGAAGAGCAGCAGCAGAGAAGAAAAGCATTTGCTGAAAAGGAAGGTGTATGCGGTTCACCGGCCAGACCGGCATGGGTACTGGGTCTGACAGGTTCCAGCCTCCTCTGTTACCTATCCTCGAACCTCTGAAAATCTGAGTGAAAGGCAGGCTCCTCTCTGTCCAGGGGGAAAGCAATGTGGAAATATTGAGCACCACGGCACAGGTACCTCTGGCTTCAGAGCTGGCCCAGCACCATTTGTAGACAATAAACTTGGTGATGTCTGAGGATGGAGGAGGGTACCGAACCTGGACTATCAGGTTTGGGAAAGGGGCAGGATGGACCCCCTAAGACTTAAAGAATGTCCACCAGCCACCAGAAGGAGGCTTCCAGGTCACTTGGGTCCAGGAGGGAGTGGACAAGGCCGCATGTACCAGTGCTACCTTTGGGAGGCACCAGACCCTGGAAGAGGTGACCGCTGGACACTGGTTCCACTGGATATTCCCTGTGGAGGATGGGATACTCTAGGGAAGACGCTGGGCCTTTTGACATGGTGCTTTCACTTTTTCTTTGGGAGAAAGGGTCTCACTACATATTTCATGCTGGCCCTGAACTTGTTATATAGCTTTAGCTGGTCTTGAACTTGTGGAAATCTTCTTGTCTCAGCATCCTGAATGCTAGGATACAGGTGTGTGCCACACACGACCTGGGACTCAGTCGTCACCCTGGGTCTTGAGACTGACAGTTTCTGCCCACAGGCTCCAGACATGAAGAAACAGAGTTGGGAAGTGAAGTCCCTTTATGACATGAGATGTTCTGCCACCATCCATGGCACTGCCAGGGCTGGCAGGGGGCTGGGTCTGAGCAGTCCACAGGTATGGGGCTGACGCTGCTCCGCAACTGCCCTTGGAAGATGTGCAGCCATCTTCCCACCAGCTGGAATGATGTTGGCCTTGGAGTGGGCTTACAGCTCTAAGGGACAGACTCCGGGCCCAATGGCCACGGCGGCTATGTGCTTCTTTCGAGGCAGTGGTTATGCCAAGAGATCCACAAAGATGGCGTTGGCTGTGGTCTGACCAAAGATGAAGGCTCCCAGAGTGACCAAGAGAACTCCGTAACTGACCAAAGCCCACCAGCTGCAGGGGAGAGGATGAGAGGGTCCAGATCAGTCATCCTGCCAGTGACTGCGGACCTGCGTATCTATACACACAACACATATCCACCTGTACACACATGTACCCTTCCGTTAAGCACTGCAGTCACCTGTCCTGTTTTGCTTTGGACTTTCTCATAAAAAGCCATGAGGCCGGGTGTATTATCCCTAGTGCACAGGCAAGAGGACTAAGACCTGACACGATGAACTGATTGCTCACAGTAGGCCAAGGGGAGGGCTAGGATTAGAGGGTGGATCTTGTGCTAGGATGATGTTTAGGAAAACGCAGGTGGCTCGTAATATGATCCACTTCATGAAGAAGCAGAGAGTCAGCACCTGGCCTGCTCAGGAGTAGAGTGCTTGCCTAGCACGGGTGAGGCCCTGGGTTTAATCCCTAATGCTGGGATTACATGCATGTACCACCATGCCTGGTATGTATTTAAAAATTTTTCTTTAGGGCCGGAGGGTTAGCTCAGTGGTTC
>PVIC010052493.1:0-12150 GCA_004025085.1 Thryonomys swinderianus | reverse complement strand
GCATTGTGGTATGCGGTGTTGATTGCTGGTGGGCGTGTCTCCATGCCCAGCATTCTATGTGGTTACCGGGGATCGAACTCAGGACCTTGTGCTTGCGAGGCAGGTGCCGAAACCACTGAGCTAACCCTCCGGCTCCTATGTGGGCTTTTTATTTTCCTGTGGTCCTGTTACCACTTTTTCACTTGTGCCACCTTTTCATTGGCACAGACCTGCCCTGAGCATGTCTCCCCATCATCTTTAATAAATGTAGCTTTTACCATTAGATGGACCCTTGCCACTCTTTGCTCATCATACACGAGAGGCTGGAATCTACCTATCAGATCCATCATGCAGTATCATATTGACTCAGTCACTTTCTTCGGGTCCAACCTATGGTTGAGGCTGTTGGAGGTAGCTCAGGACCTACTTAGTCCTGTTTCTACTCGTGGCCAAGTCCCACACAGCTCAATAGTTATCTTGAGCAACCTGTGACCCACATTTTATGGCATTTAGTCTGTCCATGTTAATTCTTCCTGAAAGGTCTCTTTAGGTTTCCTTGATCTGGGTAAGTCTTAGGTGCTATACTATGGTTGATTTAGATGCACTTGTTTCCAGAAAGTTTTCCTGATAACCCCCAGATTGCTTAAGTAACTTCCTCTTCTTCTCCCTCTTTTAAATTGACAGTGTGTACAAAACTGGTTTATCTGTAATTATAACTCTTGAAATTGTTTTCATTGGCCCTTGCACAATTTCTTTCTCTCTTTCTCTCTCTCTCCCTTTCCCCAATCCAAATAATAATAATTTACATTTAACTATCCATCTTCTTTCCCTACCCCTGAGTAAACACCATTCTGAAATTTATATTTGTAATTTATCAGATTAAGAATATATATATATATTGGGTCAGAAATTTAACTGTGGTTTCAGTGTCTGCCTAGCTAATGCAAGGTTCTGAGTTCAATCCCCAGTAACCACATACAACAATACCAGGCACGGTGACTCATGCCCAGTGCAATCAGTACCACCTACCACAATGCTGGGCGTGGTAGCTCACGCCTGTAATCCCAGTATTCAGGAGGCAGAGGCAGGAGGATTGCTGAGTTCGAGGCTTGCCTGGGCTACATAGAGAGGTCAAGGCCATCCTGAACTACAAAGTAAGGCCCTGTCTCAAAAATAAACAAACAAACAAAAGAATATATATCTAACTTAAAAAATTTTAGTTGACATTAAAATTTATAAGAAGGATACCATGCTATACATAGCCTTTTGAGACTTGCCTTTTTGTTTTGTTATAATGTTACCAAGATTCATCCATGTTGTTATATATGCTAAAGTTCACTCAATTTGACTGGTATATAAAATTTGATAGAAAATAAAATGGACCAAGACTCGAGTGTCTGGCAGCAGGGCTGTCTTGGGGAGAGGTACCTGCTGGACTGCTCTAAAGATAGAGGAGCTGGTGCCAGGACAAAGTAGGCAGCCGGTTATATGCAGTCTGAGGGCAAGGACTGGTGGTCAGGGGCGGGAGGGCACCATGTAATATTCTAACTGGTGGGTTTGTGTATGACAGAACGGTGACATAAAGAGGTTGTGGTAAGACATAGGGCACTATGGAAAGGAGAAGGGCAATTCTTGTTGGGAACTCCATATTGGCTTTGTTCTGTACTGGCCAGACCTATCAAATATATTCTTTTATATAAATATGTTGCAATTTATCTGTTCATTTTCCTGTCGGTGGATATTGGAGTTGATGCTATTATTTTGGTATTATAAATGATACCCATAGAGATGATGATTTGAGGCAAATGGGCCCCTCCATCTTTTCAGAGCCAGCTTTGAATAAATATTTTTTCTTTTGATCAAATGCCTCATTTTATTTGGTCACTGACAAGCAAATGAATCCAAGCATATAAATATGTAACCATCTTGGCATAGCCAGCCAGGAGGTAAGTCATGCCCCCAGGAGGCGTGCATCTCAGCAGGTGTGCATCTCCTTTTCCAAAGGACCTGACTTCCTGGCTCACTGAGCCGTAGTCAGGATCCAGGACATTTCAAAGGCTTCCAGGGACACTTTTGCATCCAGGAATCCCGTCCTTTCCTGTTCATGGCAGTGGCTGCCTGTAATTCTGCTGATCTCCTTCCACATTGTTCAGTTTTCTGCTTTGGAGATGACGGGTTCGAATAGCAGGAAGAATTATATTGAGATGCAGTGGTTGGAGAGGTGCAGGTCCTCCTGGATTTGTCTTTTGCCTCTGTCCTTTTAGAGATGAACACCTGGGGCCTTCGAGTGCTTCGGTGGAACAGCAGACTTTTCCTGAGGACATACAATTCTCTCTTCAGTCCTATATGGGCCTGAAGCCTAACTGATCCCCTCACCAGGTTTGAGATCCTGAAAGACAGGACCAGCTTCTCAGGTCTTCTGGGCTGGAGGAGTCCCCAGTACCCAGAATGATGGAGAAAGAACATCAGAAAGTCCTTGATTATCAGCATTTATGGGATGTTCAAGTTTCTCAAAATGTTCCATTGACAAAATCTACTCGAACCCGTCATCTCCAAAGCAGATTCAGGACAACTCTGTGAAACACAGCACTACCCCCCCCCCTTTTGAGACAGGGTCAAGCTTTGTAGTTCAGGCTGGCCCTGAGCTCACTGTGTAGCCCAGGCTGGCCTTGAACTCAGCAATCCTCCTGCCTCTGCCTCCCGAGTGCTGGGATTACAGGTGTGAACCACCACACCCAGCATTGTGATATGTGATTACTGGGGATTGAACACAGGACCTTGCACTTGCCAGGCAGACGCTGGAACCACTGAGTTAAATCCCTGGCCTGGTACTACTCCATTACAAGCAAAGAAACAGGCTCAGAGATGAAGGGTTCCATGCAAGTTCACACTGTTGCTGAGTAGCTGGTTGTCTATGTTCTATGCTGCATGTGCTATTTCTGCAAGGGTCTGTGTCAAGGCAGGTGTCCCCCACCAAGGACAGTTCTGGTCTGAGTAGGAGGACAGGGAGCAGAGTCTGGTCTTACCTCTTCTTATTCTTTTCATAGTGGATTTATCCCTTTTGGCCAGTAGAGGGAAGCATAGAAACACCAAAAGTTCTAATGCACAGGCCGTTTCACCAGCAAAATGAAATCATCAGAAAGATTCTAGGCAAATAATAATTAACAGCTATTTGCTGAAAACTCACTATGTGCTGAGTCATTATTATATATATTATGTCTAATCCTTAAAATAACTGCGTGGTAGGGCTGACAGTCTCCATTTTCCAAATGGAAAGTAGCTCAGTGATGAAGTAATTTGCCTGAGCCCATGGAGTTGGTAAACAGTTTGCTCAGGGTTTGAACCAGGTGTGCTGATTCTCAAGGACGGGTGTCGCTCCCTTAGTAATAGGACTAGAAAAAAGATGAGTTGAATGAACTTCAGGAAGGAAATTAGGGAAGGGTCCTTCTCTCAGCCATCCTTCTCCAAGTTAGTATGCAGGGTTGAGTGTAGATCCCTTGTCAGAAGAAGAAATCATTCTGCTTCTGTCTCCCATTTCCTGGGTTTGTCCCTGTCCAACAACTCTACGTTGTCTCTTCTCTTTCCTGAAGTTGCCTCCAATATACATTTCTTTCCTCTCTGAGGCTGGGAAAGACACCAGCTGTTTGGGGTGAGACTTTGGGACACTGAACTGGGCTGAATCCTGACCTGTGACCTGTGACCTCTGACCTCACTGATCGTCTTTTTTAGCTGCTATCTTGCATTTAGGCATTCCTTGGTGGCCACTATTCTGGACTAAGCCTCCGTCATCTCTTGTCAGCTTTCCTCACTGATGTATCACCCTCTGGTCCTTCCTCTCCACATAAGGCCCACATCCTGACCACAGTGGTCCTCAATTCCTTTAGACTCTTCCAGCATTGCCTACTGCCTAGAAAAGCTCTAATTTCTCAGCCAGACATGCAAGCCAGGTATGACCTGGGCCTGGCCTCCTCTCCACTACCCTCATGCCCACTCCCCTGGCCGTATCCTACAACCAGCCAGCTGCCTCTGCTTCTGTGTGCACCCACGTTACACCTTCTGCTTGTTCCTCTTTCTAGACTCAGGTCTTCTGGCCCTGTGGCAGGAGATTAAGGGGTGGCAGAGCACCCCCAATCAACTGGGTGTGACTTTTTAATCACAGAGATTTGTTAATCATGGAGTTTCAAGACACATGAGAAGTACAAGCTTTAGAGTCCTGCACATAATGCCAACCAGGGGACACCATCTCAATTCTTCTGGCACAACCCAAGCTGAGCCTTCTACCTGATACCAATCTTTTTTTTTTTTTTTTTGAGACAGGGTCTCACTTTGTAGTTCAGGCTGGCTCTGAGCTCACTATGTAACCCAGGCAGCCTCGAACTCAGCAATCCTCCTGTCTCTGCCTCCCGAGTGCTGGGATTACAGGCGTGAGCCACCGCGCCAGGCACTGTGGTATGCGGTATTGATTGTTGGTGGGCGTGAGTCTCCATGCCCAGCATTGTATGTGGTTTCCAGGGATCGAACTCAGGACCTTGCGCTTGCGAGGCAGGCGCCGGAACCACTGAGCTAACCCTCCAGCCCATGTCTAATTTATTCTTTAAATTTATCTGTGATCCATTGTTTCTTAAAGGGTATTATTTAATTTTCATATCTTTACATAGTTTCTTTTGCCATTGACTTATAATTTCATTGAACTATAGTCTGATAATATGCATGTAATAATCTCAACTCCATTGAATTTACTTCCTCATGCTCTTTGAGCTAGTACATAGTTTATTTTAAAGCAAGTCTCATATACTGCTGAGAAGGATGTGTATCCTGTTGTTTGACGGAACCTTATAGATGTCTATTAAATCCATTTGTTCAAAGGTTTTGTTCAACTCTGATATTTCTTTTTTTGGCTAGTCAGTCTGTCTATTTGTGATAGTAGGGGACTGAGGTCCTCCATTACAACTGTACTGGTGCTTATCTGATTTTTCATATCCATTAATGTTTGTTTTATGTAGTTGGGTACATTAGTATTTAATGCATGTGTATTTGTGATTATTATTGTTATTATTTGAGACAGGGTCCTGCTTTGTAGTTCAGGCTGGCCCAGGCAAACCTCGAACTCAGCAGTCCTCCTGCCTCCTGCCCCCCCCCCCCCGCACCGTGCTGGGATTACAGGCGTGAGCCACTACGCCCAGCATTGTGGGGTGTGGTACTGATTGCTGGTGGGCGTGAGTCACCATGCCCTATATTTTATCGTTGTATGCGGTTATTGGGATCGAACCAGGTGCCATGTGCTTGCCTAATCTCTGGCCCATGTGATTATTATTTCTTCCTGTTTAATTGTCCCATTAACCAGGATGCAGTGCCTTCTTTGTCTGTTCTGATCAGTCTTAGCTTGAAATCCACTTTGTCTATAACTAGAATAGATATTTCTACTTTTTTCAGGGTTCGGGTTGTATGCACTGCTGTTTTCCAGCCTTTGAATTTCAGTCTATGAATTTCTTTTTTAGTTAAATGTTTATTTATTTATTTATTTAGAGACAGGGTCTTGCTTTGTAGTTCAGGCTGGCCCCGAGTTCAGTGTGTAGCCCAGGCTAGCCTCGAACTCAGCAATCCTCCTGTCTCTGCCTCCAAATGTGGGAATTACAGGTGTGAACCACCATGCCCCATTTAAATGTTTTTTGCATGCAGGTTACTGTTGGATCTTGTTTCTTGATTCATCCTGATAATCTGTTTCTTTATATTGTTAATTGAGACCATACGCATTGATGGTTATAACTGATAGGTGTTGGCTTACTTTTATCATTAAATTATTTTCCTATTGTTGGTGTTATGGATACCCCCGCACCCTGAGTTTAATGAAGCCACTGATGGGGCTTTTCGAAGGTGGCTGGATCTGGAGTGTGGGGTGCTGGGATCAAGGGTGTGCGATTACTAAATTAGTGCACTGACTGGTTTGGTATAATTCTGGTTTGGATTAAGGTTGTTCCACTCTGTGTATGAGTGCAATCCACCTGAGTGTAATAAGATGTAATAAGGCCAAATAAGATGTGAAGGATAGAAATAAACTTCTCCTTCTTTAATTTTGGATGTCAGGTAGTTTGTCTCAGTAATGAAATTTTAGTTGGGTACCATTGGCTGGCTGTCTTCATCAGTTGTGAAAGATTATTTGACAAAGTATACCAATCTGAGTTAGAGGTTGTTTTCTTCTAGAGGTTGAAACATTTCACTCCAAGCTCTCCTTGACTTTGGGGTCTGATTTTTTTATTTTGTTGTATATCTTTTGTCATATATAAATTTCAAATTTTAATATGGTCAAATATATCAATCTTTAAAGTGATTAGATGCATGCATTTTTCTTTTATGATTTGATAGTTTTCTAAAAGTTTTAAAGCTTTGAAATACTTAATGTTTAGTTATTTAACCTATTTGAAGTGTTTATGTATTGTATAAGACAGAGATCTAATTTTTCCTATTCCTATGTAGTCAAGAGTCACAGCACCATCTACTGAATATTTCATTTATGCCCACTGATTTGTAATGCTACTTTTGTCAGAGAGGAAGTTTCAATGCTGTTATTAATCTTTCTGTTTCATTGTACCATCACCACACTCTTTTTTAATGTTATTATAGGTTTAAAATAAATCTTGATATCTCTGTGGCAGCCATTCCACTCCTATTCTTTTAAAAATTCTCCTGGCTACCTTAGCCATTTATTATTCTGTAAAAATTTGAGGATCAGCTTATTAAGTCCCATGAAAATTCCTGTTGGGATTTTGTTTGGGATGGCATTGAAGTTACAGATTACTTTAGGAAGAAGTGCCATCTTTGTGAAACTGAGTCTTCTTCTCCATGGATTTGGTTTATTTCTTCATGTATTAACCTCTTTGCACCTCAGTGGCTAGTGAGACGGGGATTAGGTTTCCCTCTTTAATGAGCTCACAGGGTTTTGTGAGAATCCATGGGGCTTATGCTGGAGAAAACGCTTTCCAAACTCTGCAGTTCTGTACATGGCTGTTGCTGCCTTAGTACATAAATAATCTGTAGCTCATAGGTCTCTGAGACGGAAATTCATTAGTGATGAGTCAATGGTTTTGCTGCCAGTTTTCCACACATTTTCCCTCTTTAATTAAGCACTTCCTTCTCAGAGACTGCAATACTGATTATGCCCAAAGCAGGTTGTGAGCAATGCAACTGTTAACCCCATAGCTGGTTTATTTTGAGAAATGAATGTGGCCAAAGCCTACATGCCAAGGTCAGAGTAACTCACACCCAGATTCCATTCTCACAACTAAAACATTCTTAAGTAGAAGAACAATGTTCTAATTAGAACTATGTATTTGTCTATTATGTTCATAATTTGAGAATGCTTTGCCTTGTCATTTACAAGCCTTGCTTACATTAATTTCCATAGAAACTGCACGACTGAGAATCCTTGCACGTAGTTCTGCCCTTGTGCATAGCTCACATTTACCTCAATTGATTATCAATAAAAATCAGTGGCTTGGACTGGCCAGTGCCTTTGTTAGTTGTACTAGCATTGGTTTTTCTGGTGCTCCACTTTCTGTGTCTTTTAGTTTTTTTTCCTCAGGCTTGCTTCATAAACTAGGCAGGAGACTGGAACCTATTGTAGAAGTATCCAGTAATGTTTCAGGGGTTCCCAGTGCTTTTTTTTTTAAAGTTGATTTTATTGGTACATTCTATATATACATCATGATCATGATCACACTTGACATTGTACCAGTACATGACAGAGCTGGATTCTCATTTTTTTTTCCATTTCTTGCCCACCACACAATCTCTCACTCCCTTTATACATAAGTTTTGCTTCCTTTTTCTTAAAAATTTTTTTAGACAGGGTCTCACTTTGTAGCTCAGGCTGGCCCTGAGCTCACTATGTAGCCCAGGCAAGCCTTGAACTCAGCAATCCTCCTGCCTCTGCCTCTGAGTGCTGGGATTACAGGTGTGAGCCACCACACCTGGCATTGTGGTAGGTGGTACTGATTGCTGCTGGGTGTGAGTCACCATGGCCAGTATTGTATGTGGTTACCTGGGATCGAACTCGGGACTTTGCACTTGCTAGGCAAGCACCAGAACCACTGAGCTAAATCTCCAGCCCTTGCTTCCTTTTTTTTTTAACCATCAATTTTTTTTCTTTCCCTTCTTTACTTACCCCTACCCCCTTTTCCCTTTGAATGTTTTCTATTTCACAATATCTATCTTAGATTTTAGAATCATTTACATCTTGGGTTTCTCATATCAGAGAAAAGATACAGTGTTTACACATCTGGACCTATTTATTTCACTTATGAATATGTTCTCAAGGTACATCCATTTAAGTGTAAATGACTCAAACTTCTTATTCTTTATGGCAGAGTAATACTCCATTTTATAAACAAATACATCTTCTTTATCCAGGCTCTAGTTGATAAGCATTTGTACTATTTCTTTTTTTTTTTTTTTTTGAGACAGGATCTCGCTTTGTGGTTCAGGCTGGCCCTGAGCTCACTATGTAGCCCAGGCAAGCCTGAAACTCAGCAATCCTCCTGCCTCTGCCTCCTGAGTGCTGGGATTACAGGTGTGAGCCACCACGCCCAGCATTGTGGGGTGTGGTACTGAGTGCTGGTGGGTGTGAGTCACCACACTCAAGATTATATCATTGTATGTGGTTACCGGGATCAAATCAGGGTTTTATGCTTGCTAGGCAGGTGGTGGAACCACTGAGCTAAATCTCTGGCCCCATTTGTGTTATTTCTAAGATTTGGCTATCACAAACTGAGCTGCTATAAACATGGGTGCAGATGCATCACTATAATATGAATCTTTTAATTCTTTTGTTTATATATCTAGCAGGGGAATAGCAAGGTCAAATGGGACCTCTAATCCTAGTTTTTTGAAAAATCTCCATGCTGATCTCCACAATGGTTGCACCAGTATACATTCCCACCAACAGTGGAGAAGGGTTCCTTTCTCCTCACAGCCTCGCCAGCATTTGTTGTTGGTTGATTTCATGATAGCAGCCATTCTTTGTGGAACGAGATGAAATCTCAGTGTCGTTTTCATCTGCATCTCTTGAATGACCAGTGATGTTGAACATTTCTTCATATATTTCTTAGCTGCTTTTACTTCTTCATTTGAAAAATGTTCATTTCAGATACCCATTTTTGGATAAGGTCTTTAAATTTGGCGGCACTGATTTTTAAAAACTCTTTATATATTCTAGATAGTAACCCTTTGTCTGAGAGGCAGCTGGTAAGAAAGTAGCCCTTTGTCTGAGAGGCAGATGGTAAGAACTTTTCCCCATATTGTTAGTTGTCTGTCCACTCTGCTGGTGGTCTCTCTTGCTGTGCAAAAGGTTTTTAGTAAGATGAGATCCCAGTTGTGATTCCTTCTGCTAGTTCTTGTGCTGTAGAGGTTTTGTTCATAAAGTCTTTACCTAAGCCCATGTCTCCAAGAGCTTTACCTAACTTGTTCTGCAGAAGGCTTAGTATTTCTGTTTTAATATTTAGGTCTCTAATCCACTTTGATTTCCCAGTACTTTCTGATGCAATTGTGGACCAGCTGGTAACCAGCCAGTTCAGTGTGTCTCAGACTCTCCTGATGTTACCACTGAAACTTCTGTCTTCCAGGATACTCTTATCTTAGGCACACTGGTCTGACTGGTCACTAGGTTCTGGGCTGAGCCCTAGTCTACAGAGAACTGAATTCGTTGAGCTCCTGCTTTCCAGAAAGGAGACACCCTTTGAATAGTAGTGTTGGAGGGTGAGGGGAGTGAGGGACTGTGGACAAATGAAATTTGATACAAAAGGCTAAATATAGGAAAGCAGAGGGCTGGGGATTTAGCTCAAGTGGTACCGCACCAACCTTGGATGCACAAGGGCCTGAGTTTAATCCCCAGTACCACCAAAAAAACAAAAGTGTCTAAATATAGGAAAGCAATCACAGCCAAATAATGCAGTGTGGGGTGGGGGTGGGCTCCAGGAAGGCTTCCAGGAGGAAGTGAACTGAGCATAGAAAGTATGAAATTACACAGGCAGAAGGTGTGTTAGAAGAGAGAAAAAGTCAATTTGCATTTCTCCCAGCTACCTCTAGGTTCTCACTTAATTTGTTGCTATTCTGCTGTGATTTTTAGGCATTAGATCTTTCCAAATACAATACTTTAGAGCAAGATGGGACCTTGCCCAATTCTCCTACTGAAAAGAAGGGCACCTGAATAATTATCTAAAGAGAAAATCACATCCCCAGGATCATACAGTGAGTTCATGGCAGAGACTGGCCTGAAATTCAGCTCACTGGTCCATTATGTTCCCAAACACATCTCGAAATATTCATGCTAGGGACTAGATGCTGACTTCTTAGTCAAAGACCCTCAGGTTGCTCCAGAAGCAGAACCCTGACTTGTCCTACTGAGACAGTTACCTGAATTGAGCATGCTAGCATCTGGGCCTCCTGATTTTGTCCACACTGCTCACATTCCATAGCCCCTACTGTGTTACACATACCCACGCTTGGACACCAGCCAAGTACAGCTCATATTCTAAGCAAGTCTATCTCAGTGGAAAGACCTGTTCAGCCCCAGAATCCTGCTAATTGTTCTTTTATTGATCATCACTTATCCAAAAACAACAATAAGGATATTAAGTTATTCTTAATATTAGGGCCAGCACTTTGTACACAGTATCTTTCTTAATCCTCATAAACAATCTTATTCTAATAAAAAACCCAAGATAATGTTCCTAAGTGAAACTCCTGGCAGTCCCAAGCAAAAGATAAGGCATTGGCTACACAAAACATGAGGGAAGATTGTAAGAGATGCCTATTGAATCACAAAACTTGGGAACGATCACATGAATAAAATTTCCCACATATCAACAAAAGAGATGAGACTATTTCTCAAGTGCTTTAAACCTGTAGGGGAAAGGAAGGTGTTCAGCAGCATATCAGAGAAAATGCCACCTGGCATCCTAACTGGGCCTGTCTCCTCATCTCTCTTCCTTCACTTCTCTCTTTCCTTCTCTGCTTTTCTCTTCTTCCCCTCCTTCCTTTGCTAGAGACTATTACTCAGCACTTTTCCTGACTGGGTTGTTCTGAGGGGCAACCAGACTGGCTGGCAGTGGGACTTTTGCGGGCAGGGCTTCTGTTCCCTTCCAGAGGAACCCAGGCAGATGGGCAGATTTTCCTATAAGGATGAGCTCCTGGCTGTAGACTCTCACAGCTCTCTTGTCATTCCCTATGTAGTCTGTTGACATCTCCAACAGTTTTGTCCCCTGGCTGGGGCAGGGAAAGACCAAACCCTTAGCTTGGAAGTCAGGTTACTGTGAACTGAAGTTCTCTGAAGAGGCTAAATTTATATTAAAGGTCCTGCAGATTATTTGATTTTGGCTGATTGAAACATTTTGACTGTGGAGAGATGCAATACTGTAGACTGGGAACCAAAAATCATCTTGGAATATCTTTAATTCTTTTTTTTTTTTTTGGTGGTACCAGGGTCGAACTTGGGCCCTTGTGCATCTAAGATTGGCTCAGTACCACTTGAGCAAAACCCTTGTAACTCAGACAAAAATTGTTAAATATTGTATTAGTGGTTATCTGGCTTTTCATGTCCATTAATGTTTGTTTTATATAGTTAGATGCATTAGAGCTTGGTGCATAAATATTTATGATTGTTATTTCTTTCTCTTGGATTGTTCCCTATATGAGAATATAGTCCCCTTCTTTGTTTCTCTTAATCAGATTTGGTTTGAAATCTTTTTTATCTGTAAACAAAATAGCCACTCCTGCTTTTTTGCAGTTAGGGTTATGGAAACACCAGAGACCTAGAATAGCAAAAGCACTTCTAAGGAACCAGGCCATGGCAGGGGGTATTACAATCCCCAACTTAAAACTGCACTATAAAGCCACTGTGATAAAACTGTATGGTACTGGCAAAGTAGCAGACCCGAGGACCAGCGGAATAGATTAGAGGATCCAGAAACAACTCCAGATACACTAAGCCACCTTATCTTTGACAGAGGAGTCCCATATCCTCAATGGAGGAAAGACAGAATTTTTAACAAATGGTGCTGGAAAAACTGGACTTTAATTAGCCAAAAACTAAAGCTAGACCTATCTCTTTCACCATGCACTGAACTAAAATCATAATGGATTAGAGACTTAAACATTAAACCCAGAAACAATAGGGCC
>PVIC010052492.1:0-12148 GCA_004025085.1 Thryonomys swinderianus | reverse complement strand
CAAGCGCAAGGCCCTGAGTTCAATCCCGGTAACCACATACAATGCTGGGTGTGATGACTCACGCACACCAGCCATCAATACTACATACCATAGTGCTGGGCATGGTGGCTCATGCCTGTAATCCCAGCACTCGGGAGGCAGAGGCAGGAGAATTGCTGAGTTCAAGGCTTGCCTGGGCTACATAGAGAGCTGAGGGCCAACCTGAACTACATACAAAACGAGACCCTATCTCAAAAAAAAAAAATTGCTTCTAGGGAAAACAGATTACCTTTGAATGAATGATACTTAGACAAGCAGTTGATTTGGTTTGTTGTTGTTGTTGTTTTAGTGGTGCCACACCTCCAGGCATAGTTGAGTGTTTCAGTTCAGTATTACAACTCTGGGTTGTTGCTATTAAAATTTGAAAACTCGAGAATCCAGTGGTCACTTAAAGAGATGGACAACAAATCTTTATTAGACCAGCAAGCCCCCAGCAATCTCAGAAGAGTCTGAGTGCTCTACCAGAAACGACAGCCTCCTTATATAGGGATCTACAGAGTAGGCTAGCATGCTCTCTGAAGTGGGGGGCAGTTAACAGAACATTCCTGAGAGGGGGCAGAGCTTAATAGAACATTCTTGTGAGGAGGCAGAGCTTCACAGAACATTCCTGACAGGTCACACTGTTCAAAAAGTCACAGACCATTTTGATAAACTGGGAACAGACTGAAGAGTTACAGGACATTCCTGAAGCAGAGGAGCGGAGCTTAACAAGGCGGTGAATCTTAACAGAACATTTTTATAAAGGGGCAGAGTTTACCAGAACATTCTTGAAAGGTCACACAGTTCAGACTGTCAAGGACCATCTTAATATATTAGTTGGGCAGGAGCCCAGCAGTACAAACTGTTATATTATCAAAACAAAACATTCTGTGAAAAAAATAAATGGAGGCAAATGTCTTACTGTATAGTATTTCTCTAACACGATTAGATACAATGGGACTCAGAAGACTGAAACAATATTTTCCATGTGCCAGAAAAAGTAATTGCTGAACTGAGAACAATACACATCAGTGAGTTCAAGACAATACAAACCATGTTCAGACAAAAATTGTCACCAGTAGATCTCACTAAAGTATATTTTAAAGTATTTACTCTTGGGAGAAGTAAAATGAATGAATTGGAAAGGATTGTGGCAGGATGCAAAGCTCAAAGAACAAAGAAAGTGGTATGTGGATAAATGAATAATCCATTAAATAAAAACAGTAATGATAAAGTTGCAAAAGTAAGCCAACTACAAAGTTAGGGAGCAGAGTCCACAAGAGTACCCTTACTTTTGATACTAACTGTAATGCACGTTTATGGGTCCCCAAGACTACCTTTAGGTTTGATAATTTACTATAAGGCATCACAAAGCTCATTGAAAGCAGTTATACTCGCATGAGGTTATGATTCATATTGCTGGGCATGGTGGCATATGCCTGTAATTCCAGCACTCTGGAGGCTGAGACAGGAGGATTGCTGTGAGTTTGTTAGCTTGGGCTACATAGTGAATTCAAGACCAGCCCAGACTTTGTACATAGTAAGACCATGCCTCAAAAAACTAAAGAAGAAGAAGGAGAAAGAGAAGGAGAAGGAGAGGAAGAAGGAGAGGAAGAAGGGGAAGAAGAGGAAGAAGAAGGGGGAGGGGAAGGGGGAGGAGAGGAGATGAAAAAATGATAAACTAAGATAATCAATAGTCTTACCACACAAAATAATACAAAAGAATTTTGGCTGAGTAATGATTAATTTGAGTCATTTGTACTTAAATGGATATACCTCCAAGACATACTCATGTAAAATAAATGGGACATACACATGTGTAAATACTATATCATTTCTCTAGTAGGAGAAACTGAAGATATAATTGAGTTCTATTTCTCTAGTAGGAGAAACTGAAGATGTAAATGAGTTCCATCCTATTATAAATGTATGATAGGTGTGTGAAATAGAAAGAAAATGTTCAAAGGGAAAAGGGAAAGGGTGGGTAGGGGAAGTAAAAAAGAGAAAGAAAAAATTTGATGGGAAAAAAGGAAACAAAGTTATGTATATAAGGGGTGGGAGTTGTAGGGAGGGCAGAAGAATGGGAAAAAAAGAATCAAGATGTGTCAGTACAGGTACAAACCCTCAATGAGAGAGTTGAATGTGATCCTAATGTATATGTAAAGTGTACCAATAAAATCAATTTTATAAAGAATCCAATAAAAAGAAAATCAATACCTTAAAAAATTTTTTAAAAATTATAGCCAAAGGATACAGGTTAGAATTTACCAAGGGAAGAAATGTGTAGGGTAGAGTCTAGAGAAGGACCAGAGGCCAAACTCCCAGGTGTCCTCTCCCTTACAGCATGGAATTATCAGCATGGAGTACTGCCAACCATAGCAGCTCACCCAACAAGGCTTGGTGTATGGTGGAGAGGTTTCAAAACATGAGCATGGTGATGACCTATGTGGCCAATCCCAGCCTCTAACCCTTGTGGAAGTCACTGATGATGCATAATCCAAACCCACAACTTAAATCATACTGCTGTTATATAGCTGGCCAATGGCCCCATGTCAAAACAAAAACACTCCTACTAGGATTGACATTCCAAAAGCCTAGTGGCAAAGGTCCTAGGCCAAGCCCTTCTTTGGGCAAGAAACCTCTAGTGTATTGAAAACTTCAAGAAGAGAACAAGCCCCTGAATCTTGTAGAGCTTACTTCCAACTTCTTGCATGCACAAGTCTTGCTAGTGTATCTAGAAAACTTGCTATTTTCTTGCTCACTAGGTCTAATTAGTACAATATCGCCAATGTATCATATCCATGTGAGGTTCTACAGAATGTCCAGATAATCAAGAATTCTTCAAACCTGCACTGTCCATTATGGTAATAGGTAGCTACATTAGCTTTTCAGCCTTTGAAATGTGGTTAATCAAATTAAAATATGCGCTGAGTGTCAAATATACCCTGTGTACACTGACCTCACGGCTTCCTGCTGCAAATACCTTTGACTCTTTGTGGTCTTCGAACACCTGCAGCTCTGCAGGAGGGTGTAGTGTCAGAGAAATAAAAACCACAGGTTAGATTTCAAAGACTTGAGATAATAAAAGAATGTAAAAATATTGACTTTTACTTTTGTATTGATTATAATGTCTGCTATATTATCTTAGTTCCTGAGGAAATAACCACAGAGTGTATCGGTGGCTGGACTTGAGTCAAGACTCCATAAGCCTTCACTTGAAGCACAGAAGCACAGGAATTTCTAGGTCCTCTGGTTTCTGTCATATCTCAGATCCCATATCACATAATCCTTGCAAACTCTGATTTCAGTTACTCTGAATAGTGACCACAGGTCCTTCTAGGGGGAATGACTGTCTGTGGGGAATTACTATCTGTGTGTAGTGCAATTAAAAAAAATACGGTGAACGTTAAAAAAAAAGTTTTAGAGGGGCCGGAGGGTTAGCTCAGTGGTTCCAGCACCTGCCTTGCAAGTGCAAGGTCCTGAGTTCAATCCCCGGTAACCACATACAATGCTGGGCGTGGAGACTCACGCCCACCAGCAGTCAATACCACATACCACAATGCTGGGTGTGGTGGTTCACGCCTGTAATCCCAGCACTCGGGAGGCAGAGACAAGAGGATTGCTGAGTTTGAGGTTTGCCTGGGCTACATAGTGAGCTCAGAGCCAGCCTGAACTATAAAGCGAGACCCTGTCTCAAAAAAGGGAAAAAAAAAAAAAAAAGGTTTAGAAAGTTTGTTACAAGGAAAGACACATTGCCATTTCTCCCCCTCAAAATATTCCCTCTTGTTTCAAATACAATTATCCTATCATCCTTGTCACTTAATAAAGAAATTCTAGAACTCCTTTTTTTGTGTGTTTAGCTCTGCTGTGACTGCCTCCAGTCCTGAATCAATTAAAAATATTTACTTTTCATAGTCATTTTGACTTTGAGAGGAGCCAGAAGTGAATGGTGCTAGCCCATGAATAAGGTTGATCAGTATACACTGTAATACTTCTGTGAGCCTGCCTTTCCATTAAACAGCACTCGGAGGCAGCATTCACCATATATTTTTTTAACTTTTTTTTTTTTGAGGTACTGGGGATCGAACTTGGGCCCTTGTGCATCCAAGGTTGGCATGGTACCACTTGAGCTAAATACCCAGCCTTCATATCTATATCTATATCCATATCTATATCTCCATCTATCTATCATCTATCTATCTATTGTCTATCTATCTATCTATCTATCTATCTATCTATCTATCTATCTATCTATCTATCTAGCTAGCTAGCTAGCTAGCTATTTTTTTTAAGGCAGGGTCTCGCTTTGTAGTCCAGGCTGGCCCTGAGCTCACTATGTAGATCAGGCAAGCATCAAACTCACAAGCAATACTCCTTCCTCTGCCTCCCGAGTGCTGGGATTACAGGTGTGAGCCACCATGCCTGACATTGTGGTGTGTGGTGCTGATTGTTGGTGGGCATGAGTCACCATACCCGTTATTGTTGTATGTGGTTACCTGGGATCAAACCAGGGACCTTGTGCTTGCTGGGCAGGTGCTGGAACTACTGAGCTAAGTCTCCAGCTCTCGCTATATTTTTTTAATCACATCTTGTGAAAAATATTTAAAAGATGACTCCCAGAGCTGCTTTAGAAATTGGCAAGAACACTAGGATAAGTGTGTTTGAAGTGAGAAACATTTTGAGGGGGATTAATGACAATGTGTCTCTTACTGTAATAAATTTTTCAAATAGTCATCATATTTTTACCTATCTGTCTGTCTGTCTATCTATCTGGTTTTTCTTAAGAAATCCCGGCTTCATCTTCAGTGACTTCTGCACCTATGACCTGACATCTAGGAACTGGGGAGTAAATCTGATGTGTGTGTTTTATGGGAACTGAACATAAGTCTTTTACACTGAGATACAACCCATGACCTTTATTTATTTATTTGCTTATTTATTTATTTAATTCTATGGAAGAAAAGAAATTCTTTTCCAGTACCAGTGTCAAACTCAGGACTTTGTATTTGCCATGCAGGTACAGCTCCACTGAGTTGTTTTGAGACAGGGTCTTGTTAAGCTCTTAAGTTGCCCAGGCTAGGCTCACACTTGTGATCCTCCTTTCTCAATCTTCCCCAAAGCGCTGGGAGTACAGGTGCATTTCATCACACCTAGCTATGACTGATTTTCTACAGTAACAGCTGATTTCTGTTCCTGAATTTTTTTTTTTTTTGAGACAGGGTCTCGCTTTGTAGTTCAGGCTGGCCCTGAGCTCACTATGGAGCCCAGGCAAGCCTCGAACTCAGCAATCCTCCTGTCTCTGCCTCCCGAGTGCTGGGATTACAGGTGTGAGCCACCACGCCCGGCTGTTCTTGAATTTTAAAAAAATTTATTTTATAAATCAAGCATGCCCTACTTGGTTATCCACTTTTTCCCCACTTAGGAGCAAGATGATATCCTGGTCATTTTCCAGAGCCCTATGGATCAAAGAATCCTGGTGAGCTATCTATACTATTCCTTCTCAATACAGATTAAGTATCCTCTACAGGAGATTCTTGAGAACAAAAGCATTTCCGATTTGTTTTTTTTCCCCCCAGATTTCCAGGGAATACCTGCATATACATAATGATTTATATGGAGGATGGGACCTGAATCTAAACATATTTTTTTTTTTTGAGACAAGTTCTCGCTTTATAGTTCAGGCTGGCCCTGAGCTCACTATGGAGCCCAGGCAAGCCTCAAACTCAGCAATCCTCCTGCCTCTGCCTCCTGAGTGCTGGAATTACAGGCATGAGCCACCACGCCTGGCACTATGGTGTGTGGTATTGATTGCTGGTGGTCGTGAGTCACCACGCCCAGAATTGTATGTGGTTACCAGGATCAAACTCAGGACCTTGTGCTTGCAAGGCAGGTGCTGGAACCACTGAGCTAAATCTCCAACCCCTAAACATAAAATTTACCTGTATCCAATATAACCCTTTACATATAACCAGAAGGTACTTTTATGCAGCATTTTTAGTGTGCTTGCATTCTGAATATAATCCATCTCATGAAGTCAGGTGTAAAATCTTCTACTTATAGTATTATGTCCACTTTCAAGTAGTTTTGGAATTTGGAGAATATCAGATTTTGGATTTTCAGGCTAGAGATACTCAACAGATAAAATAATTACATTTACCTTTCTTTGATATTTAAGTGTGCCCACCTGGCCTTTGCTAGTCCATCATCTGCTTTGGTAGGAGCACCTGTCACTCTCCACTGTGCCCCACAGTGGGGCACCGCCCTCGAGCCTCTCAGACACACACCACTGTCTAACCCACTGCAGGCAGTGTTCTCTGATGGCTTCTCAGGTCTCACATAGTAAATCAGTTCTAAGAGCCCAAGCCCCTTAAGCCCCTTAATGCTGTATTATGTGAAGAGAGTTCTGGAACTACCTTCATTTATTCAAGGCCAAATTATATCCCAATAGTTTATTAGGACCTGTTTTTTGTTTTGTTTTGTTTTTATTTGTTTTCTGAGACAGGGTCTTGCTTTGTCGTTCAGGCTGGCCCTGAACTCACTATGTAGCCCAGGCAAGCCTTGAACTCTTGGCAATCCACCTGCCTCTGCCTCCTGAGTGCTGAGATTACAGGGGTGAGCCACCACACCCCACCCAGCATTATGATATGTTGTATCAGGGATTAAACTTGGGACCCTGCACTTGCCAGGCAGACACGGAAAGCACTGAGCTAAATTTCCGGCCTAGGATTTAGCATTCTAACATTCTTAACTACTTTCTTTCTGTTAATTCCTTAAATCAGTGGTGCTCAACTTGGGTGACTTTGCCCAATCTCCAAAGTTTCATTTAGTAATGTTTAGAGATATTTTGGGTTAACAAGAATTCATAATGTTGAGGATGCTTTTGACATATGGTAAGACAGGGATGCTATTAAACACCCACAATACACAGGTCTTCCCCCACAACAACGACAAAAAAGTCATCTGGTCCAAAATGATAATAGCACTGAGGTTGAGAATTCCTGCCCTAAAGCACACTCAGTATGGTTGTAACATCAGCCTTTAGAATAAAAAAGTCTTCATAACTTTCTATCCATAATACTATAGATTATTCTCGGACCTGTTCTTGATATATTACTAGATCTTGAGTTGTACAAGAATCCTAAAATGGGAAAGACCTTCTCCCAAGTTTATGTTCAAACTCACCCATAAACTAACATTTACAAGAGGACTCTTACACATGATCCTTGGCTCTTCCTACATACAATAGCCTCAACTTCTTTTGGCAAGTATCTGTTCTTTTCTGCCCCCCCACCTCTCTCTCTCTCTCACACATGTATGTGGTACTAGGGAATGGACTCAAGAGCCTCCTCTATCTCTTTTTAAATTTTGAGACAGGATCTCACTAAGTCATGGAGTTTCCCATGCTAGGTGCAAACTTGTGTCCATCCTAACTCAGCCTCGCAGAGTGCTGGGATTACAGGCATGAGCCCCCACACACAGTTCGATATTGGTTATTTACCAAGAAACAATCAGGAGTGGAGCAGGCTAAGTGCATCTTGCATGTCATTTGTCTCCTCTGTGGAACAGAAGGGGGCTGGAGGGGACTGAAGGTTCAAGCTTCTCAGGCTTGTTTGTCCCATGCCCACACTTCACACCTCAGAGTTCTGTTCACCCACCAATGTGCCAGCTGTCAACTGGGAGCCTGGTTAAGACTGTACATTGTCTTTTATTAAACTCCAGTGCTCTTATGATTAGATTTTCAGCCTGTTCTTTAGGAAGGTCTTCCTGCAACTGTGAAACTGTGAAGGGGAAGTCATATAGGACCTTTGAATTATAAAAGGTAACTCTCAACTAGCTGGATGTCAGATACTCTCATCTATGTTCCCCAGCATGAATTCTAACAGTGGAGGTTAAGAATAGGAAATATTGGGCCGGAGATTTAGCTCAGTGGTTCCAGCACCTGCCTAGCAAGCACAAGGTCCCTGGTTTGATCTCAGTAACCACATACAACCATACCGGGCATGGTGACTCACACCCACCAGTAGTCAGTATTACACACCACAGTGCCAGGCATGGTGGCTCATGCTTGTAATCCCAGCACTCAGGAGGCAGAGGCAGGAGGATCGCTGTGTTCGAGGCTAGCCTGGGCTACATAATGAGCTCAGAGTCAGCCTGAACAAGAAAGCAAGACCTTGTCTCAAAAAAAAAAAAAAAAGGGCCGGAGGGTTTGCTCAGTGGTTCCAGTGCCTGCCTCACAAGCGCAAGGTCCTGAGTTCAATCCCCGGAAACCACATACAATGCTGGGCATGGAAACTCACGCCCACCAGCAATCAATACCACATACCACAGTGCTGGGCATGGTGGCTCACGCCTGTAATCCCAGCACTCGGGAGGCAGAAGCAGGAGGATTGCTGAGTTTGAGGCTTACCTAGGCTACGTAATGAGCTCAGAGCCAGCCTGGACTACAAAGCGAGACCCTGTCTCAAAAAAAAAAAAAAAAAAAAAGAAAGGAAATATTTATTGAGAGGGAAAGATATAGCTCCTAAGAGAGACAAGAGGGGGCCCAAATGGTTTGCTGGGGAACCCACTTTATAGGAGAAGTTTTATAGAGCAAAATCACAAGGTGGGTAAAACATGGGGCAAAATTATGATCAACCAATATGATTACAAGTGTATCCGCTCAGGTAATATTGATCCAATGGGGAAGCAAGTCACAGAGCAAGTGTACATGGAAAGAGCAAAGAACTTTTTAAGAAAAGGATGGATGTGGAGGCCTTGATCATCCATGCGGTGACTGATGTCTGTTTAGATTTTATTGGGCCAGAAATTACCACTTGTTTTATCCTTTGGGTAAGTATGTAGGCCTGGTCATTTTGTTTTTATTTTAAGGCCTGGCCTCCAACAGATGGGCCTCTGGCCACTGCTGGGATGTGTTTTCATCTTTTTTACTGACTCCTTTGAGGGCCTAGTCCTTTTTGATTCCCTGTAATATTTCTACCATACTTGGCTGTTTATAATGAAAAGAAGAAAGGAAAGAAAAAAGGAAGAAATGAAGGAAAAAGGAAGCAGGAAGGAAGGAAGACATAAGATGAAGGCTCATGGTAGGGCCATGTTAAGGAGCACAATATCAGGGAGCAGGAATGAAAGACAAGGAGAATGAATTAGGGAAGGAGTGAGATCCTGCAAAGACTACACTACTGAGTTGCACACCCCCAACTGTACAGGATTGCCAGAGGTGTGGGAAAATTCCTGAAGAATTTGTATAAACTGGGTGGTGTTTATCCCCCCCGTTCTTACCTTCCACTCTTACAATGCAGGGTGCTCATGTATGCATCATGACATTGTCAATATGGAGGCTCAGACAAGGGGAGCGTGTGTAGTAGGTGCTATTAGGTTACCCCTACAGGAAGCCATCTAGAGCTGAAACCACAGCCCAATGAAGCGCAGAGTGAAGTTGAGACAGTCCATAAGCATCTCCATTCCAACCCAGTAAATTCAGAATGACTAAAAAGAGAAGCCAAGAGAATGTGTTCATAAGTCATAAAATTGGATGGATTCTAGGGAATCTTTATTTCTTTTATGGTACCAGGCATCAAACTTGGGCTTTTGTGCTTTCAAGTTAGGTGCAGTAACATTTTAGATAAATCCCCAGCCTCTGGGAACCTTTAGAACTCAAGAGTTGGATTGTTTTTAGTTCTGGGCATGGAACCTAGCACCTTCTCCATGCCAGGCAAGTACTCTACCACTAAGCTACACCCCCAGCCTAGAACAATCTCTCTTGGTAGTTGTGTTGTACATGTAAGAGGAGCAGTGTTTTTCTCTGTAGCCTATCAGGAATAACTGAGGGAATTGTGTTATCACATTTGTAGTTTTTGAATGGTTCTTTTTCCTGGATATTCTCAAACTTGTTTCTCTGAGAACTCTAAAATCAGTGATTGTCAAAGAAGAAAGGGATCTTAGCAATGAGTTCATAAAATCCTACCCTCTATGGGCCAAAAAACTGAATTCTCTCAAATGCAATAACAATAATATATCAGCCAGCTGTCACTTTGAGCATCTGTTAGACACATTCTTTGTTTTAACTTAATTCCTGGCTAGCTCTCATTTTGCAGATGCAAAAAAGTCTAAGGCTGTAATTTAATTATAGAATTCTAAAGGGAAGAAAGTTTAAGATCTAGAGACTGAAGTTTGAGTTCAAATTATTTTTTTTCCCTAAAAGGAGACAAGTGAGCTTGCAGCTTTATAATTTATCCTTTTATTCTTCTTTTACTTGCTCTAGCACCCAGAAACATTTTAAACAGACTTGCATGGTGGTCTAACAAGATTCTGTTATTATTGAGATCACTTTTATGAAGTACTAAATATCCATTAGAAAGAGAGGCAAATCTATCTTTGTATGGTGCATAATGTATGCTGGATATTGTCTAAGGAACTTTTCATTTCATTAAATGTAAGGTTACATTTAACTCTAACATCAATCATGGATTGGTAGATATTATTATTTGCTTCATTTTATGAATGAGCAAATGAGTCTTCTGAGAGGTTAAATAAATCGCTTCACACCTTACAGCTAATAAAAGGCAGAGCCAAGGGTTTAAATATGGTTCTGTGTAGCTCCAAAGTCCCTTTCCTTTACAATGTATGCATAAAGATTTGGTTTGGTGGGCCGGAGGGTTAGCTCAGTGGTTCCGGCGCCTGCCTCGCAAGTGCAAGGTCCTGAGTTTGATCCCCGGTAACCACATATAATGCTGGGCGTGGAGACACGCCCACCAACAATCAACACCGCATACTACAATGCCGGACGTGGTGGCTCACGCCTGTAATCCCAGCACTCGGGAGGCAGGGACAGGAGGATTGCTGAGTTTGCGGCGGCTTGCTTGGGCACCATAGTGAGCTCAGGGCCAGCCTGAACTACAAAGCGAGACCTCAAAAAGCAAAAAAAAAAAAAAAAAAAAAAAGATTTGGTTTGGCAAAAATAGGTGGTTCATAAACCTTTGATGCATGGTGTCTGTGAACGGAAAGATCATCTACTTTCTAAAGTGCTGTTGCATTTAAAAAGCAGCATGTTAGAAGTGCCTAGGATAGAATTTGCCCTGTGAAGGACACACACCAGACAGAAGTTGCTATTGTTGCTGTGATTTTATCGTGTGGGGGTGGCGGCTGGGGACTGAATCTAGAGCTTTTGTACAGAGATACATCCCAAGCCCTTTTAAAATGTTTCGAGGCAGGACCTTACTAACTCTCTAGCCTTTCCAGCCTGGGCTCAAACTTGCAAGCCTCCTGCCGAGCCTCTGAGAGTGCTACAATTACAGACATATGTTGCAGTCTCTGTTCTGTATCCCAGGGCAGATGCATAGTTAAGCTATGTGGCTGTCCTTAAGACTAGCACAGAAAGCATCTGAAGTTAGAACTACTTTAAGGGCCTCAGGGAGAGAAAGGAAGCCCAGTCCACTCATCAATTGCACTACTAATAATAACAACCACAGGTGTTCTCTCTACTCCTCTGACCAACTCCTACTTCTTCTTCAGGACAGAGCCTAAAATTTACTTCCTGCAGGAGTTATTCCCGAGTAATCCAGCTTTGGCTGACTTACTTGCTTCTAAATGACCTAGAATAATGCACCTGTTAGTTGTTAAATATTTACTATACACAAGGCACCCATTGTGTATTATCTCAAAACCTTTTTAACACTCTTGGAGGATAGATTAAGACCTAATTCTAATATTATGGACAGGTTGTCTGGGGCCCAGAGAGCTTGCCAAGTTCCTACAGCTAAGCAGCAGCAGAGTTTTATAATTTCAACTCATAGATGGGGATTCTAAAGCAGGTTTTGGCAGACTGTGGCTCAAAGGCCAAACCCAGCAATTCATTGTTCATTTTTTGTAACTAAAACTGTGTTGGAACAAGGTCATATCTATCCATCAAGTCTATTGCCAAGACTGCTACTTTTAAAAGCTTCTTCTGGGGCCGGAGGGTTGGCTCAGTGGTTCCGGCGCCTGCCTCACAAGCGCAAGGTCCTGAGTTCGATCCCCGGTAACCACATACAATGCTGGGCGTGGAGACACGCCCACCAACAGTTAACACCGCATACCACAATGCTGGACGTGGTGGCTCACGCCTGTAATCCCAGCACTTGGGAGGCAGAGACAG
>PVIC010052491.1:0-12073 GCA_004025085.1 Thryonomys swinderianus | reverse complement strand
CCGGCACGTGGGCCTGCAGCTGGCCTGCAGGACAAACAACGGCCCCCTGTCCTCATCCCGGCAGCATTCTGGAGCCGCGGCTGCCAGGGTGAGACAGTCCTGGGGCTGAAATGCTGCGAGGGGAAACTCGGTCAGCTCAGTGTTTTTCAGCTCATCTTCTGACAAAGAGCAGCCACAGAGCGGCCCCTTCGGCTGCCAAGACGGCACAGCCCATGCCCGGTCTGAGTCTACGCCGAACGCCGCCGCTTTCCACGCTTCTCCCAGGTCTTTAATTACTCATAAGGTGGATGTATTAAATGACCCAGCTCGGTGCTCGCTACAGACATCCCAAAGCTCCCTCGGCTCTGACAGCCAAGTATTCGGTTTACAGACCCAAGACAGGAGAGGCGGGAGAGGCAGAGAAGGGGGGTGCAGGTGTGAATGGTTCACGCAGCCCCGGGAGAGGCAGGGAAGCCTCAGCGCTGAAGGAGAAGGAAGCAGAAAAACTTGCTGCTCCGCACACACCGCACAAAGTCGACGGCCGCGGAGTCCCATAGTGGGCACCGTGACTGACTCTTCTCATCATCTCCAGAAACGTCCTTGTTGGGAGGGTGGGGGAGGGGCTCCAAAGAACGCCGCCCCCGGGAGGCTTCTGGTTCTTCTAAGGCAGCCTTGTCCTTCGCGCCACAGAGGCTGCTGGCACCTCCTGGGTACAGCTGCCCTGGGGGCTGGGGGCTCTGAGGCCACTTGTTCTTTAGCAGCAATGCCAAGCATTGTAGGGCATAGCCCATGGGCTTGGAGTGGCTTTTGATGCCAAAGCAGCGTCGCCAAGACTGCTGGTGACCTCAGCAGGGGTCATTCAGGCTGCCAGGGCGAAGGAAGCGGTGCCCCGGTCTCCTGTCCCCAGGCCACCTCCTTCCTCCAGGGGGTCCTCAGAGAGATGCTGGGACGGCCTGAGGCTCCACACCTGGCTGGACCCTCCCCTTCCGCCGTGCTGTCCAACGCGCAGAGGGAAAGGGGCGGCCCCGGCCCTGCGCCCCTCCCTCCTGCCTCCGGACACTACATCAGCCCCCCCCACCGCCCCGCAAGTGGCTGAGCCCAGGGCGACGGCACGAGCGTGCACGTCTGGCCCGGAGCCTGTGCAGGAAAAAGCACAGGGCTGAGAAGGCCGCGTTCCCGACTCAGCCAAACCCGGAAGCTACGCCACAGGAGGCATCAGGGGAAAGGGTGCTGGCGTCTGTCTGCCAACTTGCAGCCGCACGGGCGGGACGCAGACCTGCTCGAGGGCGAGGCCTTGCTGGGGCCAAACACGGGCTGCCCTTATTCTTAACTTCTTGCTAACTTTGCAAAGCTGATGTGTCGGTCCTCAAGAAGCAATACAGCCTCGAAAAGCAGTGACACCTGTCAGAGTCTAGGCTAAAAAGCCTAGACTTATAAAAGTGTATCCCTATTTTGTGTTTTCTAAAAAGGCCCTGGTTTTCGGCGACGTGAGCAGACTTCAGCACAGCGTGGCCAGGCCGGATGCCACCGTGGCTCTTCTCTAATACCCACCAGCTGTGAGCCGCAGTCTGGGCCAAGGACAGGGCTTTCGCCACCACCTCTGGGCCCAGCTAACCCTCACATCCAATCATACCCTGTGGGGAAAGAGAGCCAGGAAAAAGGCAGGCTTGCCTGGAAATGTGCGTACACTCAGCCACTGCAGGTGAATGGCCCCAAATCACAGAAAACATCAAGTCAGAGTTTAAACAACACCCACTCGTGAGAATGCAGTGAGAGCAAGGGATGCCCTGGGCGCCTCTTCGCGTCTTACTCCTGCTTTCCTGACTTCGTCCCGAAGTCCGGGAGAATTCCATCCAGGCCTAACAGGTACGGAGCACGAGTTCTGTTCCTATCTGCCACGATCTCGGAAGTCCTCCAGGCTGGAGTGGAGCTGGTGCTCCACGGGGCACTTGGCGTTCACTTTGGAGTTGAAATGACACCCACAGAGGGATGTTACACAGGGACAATGCTCTTTGGATCCATTTCACTCAAAGTGTGCCCTGTAGGTCAAAACGCTGGACGACACTCAGCCTGGGTGAACAAGCAGAGCGAGACTAGGATAGGAAGTGTATGGAACTCGGCTTCCTTTGTCATGCGAGCCTTGGTTTCAGATTACGAGGCCTAAATGCCAAGATGCCGATCCACCAAACCACCAGGATCACACGGCCCTTGACCGCGGAGGCTGGACTCCGGCTTCCTGAAGGCCGACCTGGCAGTGAGCGCGACCCTGGACACAAACTGCTGATGTTGACGCCATTCTTTCTGGGAATCTGGTGAACTCAGTGGAAGCAGCGAAGAGAGGCCGTTCCCCCCGCTCTTTACACCGACGAAACATTTCTCAAACTTAGCAAAGCAACCCTGGCAAGACGCCCTCGCCCCCATCTTCACTGATGGGCCAGCACTCTTGGGCTGGGGGTGTGGCCTGCCAGTGCAGGGCTCTCCTGGCATGCCAAGGGTCTTGACTCAGTCACCAGAAACGTGCACACACAAATGCACCTGAACTACTAGAAGCGCTTCTGCTGTGCATCTCCCATGAGCAGGTGTCTCAAGGACACAGTGAAATAACTGTGCAAATAACAGTGACAGCGCTTAGGGAATCGGGAGCCCGAGGAGAGTGACCCTCGGTCGTCAGCCATGATCAGCCCCTCCTCCCCATGTGCCCCTCTTTACAGTGCGATTTGCTTGTGAGTATTTTCACCAAGGGACTGAGCCTTATTCTGACCGATCAATCAGTAGTTGTAGCATCTGGTCGAGCGATCAGTTTGGAATCCGACCAGGTTGGCATCCAGCCCAAATCGGTCTGGGTCACATGGCTTTTAGGAGACATCTTAGCGAATCGCCTAGGTGACAAGATCCCTGTCCTGTCGGCACTGCTCATACAACACGCTCCCAGGGTGTGAGAGCATGGCAGTAAGGGGAAACCTCAGCCCTTCCGGGCTGTGCCTTAGCCAATCACAGGTCCCCTCTCTTCTGTAGTGCCACGCGGATCTCTGTCGCGTTCCACCACAGCATTTCTGACCCCAACCAGCATTTAAAAGCCCCTTCCATGCCGGGGACAAAGCTAAGCACTGGCGATACGGTGGGGAACAAGACTGCCAAGTTCCCCGCTCGCTGGCATCTCCTCTAGGTGGGTGGCGGCCTGCACGGAGACGTGGGCATGCGAACAAAGGCAGAGTGGATCTGAAGAAGTGAGACTGCATTGTCCAAGGAATTCCCAAGGGTCATCTGAGCGCAGATTGCAGGGACACGATGGGGTGAGGCCTGCAGAGGTCAGGGTGGGCGCGGAGGCAGAGAGGGGACGGGAAGTGATGGTCTAGGAGCAGGAGAGCCCAGGCGAAGGGCCGCTGCGGCTCAGGCGCTGTCCTGGCAGCCTGGGAGCCTGCGCTGACGGCAGAATAAAGCCACTGTGCATCGGTGCTTGTTGCTCTGGTCCTCGGCGTTCGCGAAGGAAGCCGCTGCTCCTGAACACTCAGGGCTCGAGGGAGGCGAGGATGAGGTCTGCTAAGTCAGGAAGCCACTGTGCTTGGCCGTCCGGGCGGGAAACGGGAGGCGGTGGCGGGAGACCAAGGGACTCTGCCGTTTGGAGGGACCGCCGAGAGGACTTGCTGGCCTGGGGACGGGGAGCAGGAACGGGGACCCTGCGCTGTTTCCTCGAGCCATTGCGCAGACTTGTTCAATGAGATCAGGAGGCACTGCTCTGGGATGTGGGAGCAAACAGGCTTCCCCTGCGGCCCCACTGAGTCTGAAATGCCCGCTGGACGGCCCAGCGGAACAGACAGCTGGCATCGGGGCGTGTGATGCGGACTCGGCAGAGGTCAGCGTTGGATGTGGGAGTCTGGCATCTGGAGTTGACTTCATGCTGCGTTTTCAGTGGAGTCGACAAGAAGAAAGTGGAGATGCAAGAACGCTGGGCACAGGAGCCAATCTTCTCACAGACCCGAAGGAGGATGAAACCAAGTGGGCGTGGCATCGTGGAGCGCGGAGAAGCAGCTGGTGAGGCCGGTCACATGAGTTAGAATAAGAGTGCCCTGTGGTGCGGCTGGCAGCGGGTGCAGCTGGGTAATCTCATCAGGAGAGCAGCTCCCACGGTGTGATGGACGGAAGATGGAAAGGAGGCCACGGGGACTACGCGTGGAGCTCTGGCTGGGAGCTTTGCTGTGGGAGGGGAACTGAGATGGCCGCTTCTGGTCCACCTTGCAGCCTGTCCTGCTCCGTCCACTACGGGAGTCGCTAACTGCAGCCCAGGGTGAAGCCTGTTCCCAGTGCAGCAGCAGTGCGGGGTGGGCCTCTCAGAGACAACGGGGTTGGGGGCCCCGTGTGCAGATCTGTGGAGTCTGCAGGAGTCCTCGCGGGGCCACGTTAGTCACGGGAGTGGGTCACACAGTGAGCTGCTGCTCCGCACTGCTCGGCACAAGTGTTCCTCTTGCACGCACCTGCTCTGTTCTGCTTTCCTGCCGTGAGGCCCTCATCAGTGGCTGAGCACGTGTCCACGCCACGCTGTCGGACTGCTAGAACTGCGAGTCAAAAATCAACCTCTTTTCTCTATAACGGCCCAGTCTCTCTCTGGCTTTTTGTTATAGCAGCAGCAGAAAATGGACGGCGAGTTTTATTTTCACTTTGACAGTAGGCACATAACCGTTTTCACTCCTCTGCGTACATTTTTCAGGCTCACGCCGCCTGTGGTTCACGATCTCATCTGACATTTGAAGAGATCGGGGGTCTGCCCCGCTTTTCTGCAGGCGGTTATCTGCAAGTTTGCAACCATTCTTTCACTTGGCCTCTTGAAATGAGCCCTTCCATCCCCGGGGGCGGCCCCGGCCCTTGCACTGCGCTGCTCTCTCTCAGGGAGCTCCGTGCACACACTCAGGCAGCTGGGATGGAATGGAAAAGCCAACTGTGCAAACATTCACTTCCACTGTCCCCAGGTGGAAAGGAAAAATGCCAAAAGGACAGCGAGGAAAAACAGCAGAGGAACACTGCCCCCCGAAGAGAACATGAGAAAAGACCCCGCGGTGACCCCAGCAAGGCAACATAAAATCAGAGCCGACCGCGCACAGGTCAGAGGACACCACTGCGAAGGGATGTAGATTACGAAGGAGAGGGGGCTGCGCGGCCCGGACGCCTACAGCGAGGCACGGGAATGGTGCGGCCCTCTGTGAGGGGGTCACACCGTTTCAAAGCACAGGATTCCCGTGTCACAGAGAAACCTGACACTGCCTGCTTAGCCTCCAGCTCCAGGGTCACAGAGAAGTCTTCAGAGTGATCCTGCAGGTGGTCCTAGGTGCCATGTACAATGAACTCCTAACCCCGCAGGACACGGGAGCAAACCGAGCAGGGATCGATCTCACGGAGGACTCTTGTCAGTGACATTTCCGAAAGCAAAATCGTTTGGGGCAAATTTTATTTTTGGTAAATACAGCTTTGGAGAACCTTCACAGGAAGGGGGGCAGGAAGGTGGGTCACGGAGTGGGAGTGGACTCCAGGGCTGGGTCCTGAAGTGTGGAGGGAAGGCTGTGGCCAGCTGTCTACAGGGTTCTTACATGCATGCTTCCCTGTCAGGGGACATCTCAGTCTGTGCCCATACAGGTGTGCCTGACTGTCTGGGTGAGTCGCCCAGCACCATCTAAGATTTCTGAGGCCACCCACATTGGCACTGGTATGTGCGCTCAACCAAGGCCAGAAGGCGCCATGACAGGCTGCACGAATGCCAGGACAACAGAGGGCTCACATGAGCATAAGGGCACAGGTGTGACAAATGCCACAGAGCCCAGGTTCCAGGCCAGTGATAGCCAGAGCTGCACCACTGGTCTCCAGAAAGGCCAAGATCCTCGGCGGCAGGAATGGCAGCCAGGCAAGAGCCAACGCATCCGCTCTCTGCACAGCCTCAGTGGAGGAGGCACCGCTTTAATTAGCGCTTTAATACAGCCACAAACCTGCCTGTATCTCAAGAGGTGGAGACAGGCCGGCAGAGGGGCTGAGGGCAGCCCGTATGCAACTGTGTTGCTTCGGAAAACGTATGTTGCTATCATTTTGATTTCTTTTTCTTTTTTTTTGGAGACAGGGCCTTGCTTTGTAGTTCAGGCTGGCCCTGAGCTCACTATGTAGCCCAGGCAAGCCTGGAACTCAGTAATCCTGAGTGCTGGGATTACAAACGTGAGCCACCACGCCCGGCACTGTGCTATGTGGTATTGATTGCTGGTGGGCGTGAGTCTCCACGCCCAGCATTGTATGTGGTTACTAGGATCGAACTAGGACCTTGCGCTTGTGAGGCAGGTGCCGGAACCACTGAGCTAAATCTCCGGCCCCATCATTTTGATTTTATAATTATGTAGAAGTTGTTAATTGCTAATGCTTTTTCATCGTTCAGCAATATTTTAGCAACATATTTTAAGCCTCAGGAAGAGAACCGTGAGGAGGAGCACGGCAGTTACAGACACAGACACCGGCACCGTCGTGGAGACTTCGGTTTGAATTCTGGCTTCTTGTCTCTGCCTGGGACCTTGGGCAAGTTATTGTCCCTACACTTTGGTGTCGCATTTGTGAAAATGGGCATAATACTAGTGTTCCCTTCATAGGCTTCTATGGATTAAATAAAATGCAGCACACAGCAGTCCCAAGGGACGGCGTACAAACTTACTACACGTTACCTCCTGCTTACCAGTGTCACTAGAAAACTAGACAAGCCAAGGATTTGAGCTCTCAGTCTCCTTATTAGTAAAACTGGTTCACGAGTATGGTCTATTTATATGATTAGCATAAAATCCAAATACCTATAACCGTACCTTTGGGGCCAGAGCTCACTCTGCTAGCAATGCCCGTCTGACAAATTAAACTGAGGTCAGAAGGAAGCAGAGACTCCGAGCTACATCAGAACTTCCACCACATTTCTCCTTCTGTTATGCACAGCCGATAGCAGTGAGGACCCACACTAGCACTCACACCCACCCATCCCGCTGCCCCACCCCGGAGGCCCAGTTCTGGTTCGGAGACAGTTCTGAGCTCTCTTCCAGCGTGAGCACCAGGTGGACACCGGCGGGTTAGAAGGGACACACACATCATTTGGCTTTCAGATGAAAGCAGGCGGAGCTGTCTTTGGCTGGGCACAAAGCTCTCTTTTCTACAAGAATCATCAAAGGCCCACAGGAGGGGCGGTCAGGGAACAACGGTCCTCAAATCTGTCAGCCACAGCTGTCCAGTCTCTGCTCCACGCAGGAGGCTCAGAGGCCCCTCTGGCCTGGCTTCTGGGCTGTCCTGTCACAGAGGCATGCGAGCCCGGGAGGGTCACGCTCAGCGGGAGTGCTTCCCCTGCCTTCCCGGGGTCCCTGAGGTTGGCTCCTACGGGTCACAGCTCTAAAACTTGTGGGGACAAGCTTGGACTCTTAGTGGTTTAGTGAGACTATCAAAAGAAAAGAAAAGAAAAGAAAAGAAAAGAAAAGAAAAGAAAAGAAATGGAAAGGAAAGGAAAGGAAAGGAAAGGAAAGGAAAGAAAAGAAAAGAAAAGAAAAGAAAAGAAAAGAAAAGAAAAGAAAAGAAAAGAAAAGAAAAGAAGAGAATAAAAGGAGCGGAGATATAGCCTGTGAAAAGGGCCTGGATTCATTCCCCATACTAAAACAAAACAATCTACACCTGCCCAGGGACCCAGAGTCTGACTTCCCTGTGAACAACATCAGAAAGGCAAAGCTCCCACAGCCCGGGGCCCTCCCAACCCACGTATCTCTGCTTAGCGCCAGCACACGTGACTCCTGTGGGCCTGGGTGCTGGGTGCTGGGCTGGGGTCTCTCCACCCCAGGCAAACATTGTGGACACAGCGGACAACGAACTCACGCATTTGTGGAACCACTGTCTTTTGCCATCTCCCCTCAAGGACGCAGGCAAAAGACAGCGTGCCGGACACACAGACCGCTGTCCTAGGGACGGGGAGCGGCCTCGTGAGTTTACACTGAGTGTGTTTGCCCAGCGCAAGGAAGGCCTTTGGGTTGATCTCGAGCATTGCAAAATAATAAAAAATCAAACAAAAAATGCATACGGTGTAGGCAGGAATTTTTATACCAGGCAGGGGAAAGAAATGGAGAACTTTGGAAAGCGGGTAGGGATCTTGAAAATGGCCGCCCATATTCCACCTCTCCACGGCTTTTGCTTAGCAGCGGACGGTTTCCGGGGGTGGTGGCCGCCCACGTGGTCTGACTGAAGTCCAGGCCCCTCGGAGTGATTTATCCAGGAGCATATTCTTCTAGATCTCACTGTTATCCCTTCCCACCCCAAGAGGTCTGGACACACGGAGCTCTGAGTGGAGCTCCAGGGAGGTAAATTTATTCAGCCAGCACTGCAGAAATTATTATGAAGAAATATTTGCTTCCTCATGCTCCTTCCACACTCCTCCCCGCCCCCCACGCTAAGCGGGGAGCCAGCCTCGGTCCAGGCCCTCTCACTGCGGGGCCCACGCTTGCTGGAAGCAGAGCGGCCTGCATGACAAGGCCCTAGGAGAAGGGGAGCGGCCATCTACCTGACAAGAATGGTGACCAGGGCGATGTGCCATGCCACGGCCCATGGACGCGCTGTTCAGGTGACTTGACTTCCTGGGAAGAGTAATCGTGACTGACTTCCCTTCCAATCCACTAACATGAACTTTTATTCACCTCAGAAGTTATTTTCTGGAGCTGGAGAAGTAGCTCAATGATAGGGCACTTGCCTAGCATGTGCGAAGTCCTGAGCTCAAGCCCTAGCACTGAAAGAAAAGAAAGACCCCCCCCCCAAAAAAAAGCAAAAAGAAATGAAGGGAAAAGGAAAGAAAGAAAATTATTTTCTCACAGAACAGTATGGATGCATCACTGAAATGTACATGCTTTAAAGTGATTGAAATGGTAAATTTTGTTGTATATATTTTACAACAATGAAAAAGAAACTTCCTTTCTGAAATACTTGACATAAGGCAAGGACAGTACTCCCGTAGGGCCCACATGCATTAAAATCTACACTCGAAATGTAGCACTAAGCTAAAGTAAGTCATCTTTGCCATAGCTGCCTTTGACCTTGTAGGCAGTCACTGCTCTACCCAAAGCCATTTGCAGTGCCTGGCACCACCTGGTACCACCCTGGCCCTCCCTCGGCCCTGGTCTCCAGCCTACTCTGACTTGCTGCTGACCGCTCAGCCTGCTCCTGCTTGGCTTGCTCACCCTGTTCTTCCACCCGCACCCGTGACTCTGTTCACTCTATAGCGCCATTGTGCAGACTCAGCTAGTTCAGTTGCCTTCAGTCTCTATCTTTATGCTGCGAAGCCACAGACCTTGCTCCTGAGAAAGAAATCACCTAGGAAAGCAACGCCCTGAGATGCCCTGAAGGTACCAGTGAATCACCACGTGGGAGACAGAAGTCACCACCTCGCCTTCCCAGACCCGGCCTTGGAAGGGGCAGCCAGGGACTTTGAACTCTGCAGGATTTGAAATCAGAATAGTTGGAGCAAAGCCCTCGCGTCATCTTTTGGAGAAGATCACATCTATCTGGGCATCCAGGCAGAAATCCGGTCACGCCGTGGTCCGCTCTCCACTCACAGAAGTCTTGGCTGTGGACCCTCCCCCTTCACAGTCCCCCATGTCCCCAGCCCAGGCCTTTGCTCAGGCTCTTCCTCCTCACCTAGATGCTACAACAGCCTCCTACTTACTAGCCTGCTCTTTTTCCTTGGCCTGTTTAGCATGGCCCTGAGTGATCTATCTGAAACTTGCATCTAACATTTTCCTTTCTTGCTTATGATTCTTCACTGTCATAACAGAGGACAGAATCTTTGTGCATGAAGCCCTATTACCCACGGTGTCCACAATGCACTGGGGTCTACTCAAATTTCAACAACTTATACTACTCAGAACACACTAGGGTCCAGCCAAACTCTAATGACTTACTGTACCCAGAATGCACTAGTTTGAGTCAAAATGTAATGACTCATGTTACTCAGATTTTACTAGGATCCAAATTTTAATGACTCACAGTACCCAGAATGCAGTAGGCTCTAGCCAAACCCCTATCATCCACAGTGCTCAGAACACACTAAGGTCTAGTCAAACTCTAATGACCCACTCTAATGACACAGAACCCACCAGGCCTCAGCCAAACCCTAATTACCCACATTACCGAGAGTACACTTGGCCCTTTCAGCCTCTAGGAACCGGTGCAAACAGTGAACACAAAATTCCTGTTGCCCTCAGGCCTGTCAGAGCCTGGTCCTGCAGGTTTACTTGCTGAACTCTGAGGGACAGTGGGCAGGAAGATGTGTCTGTCTCTACAACCTCAGCAAATGGCAGTGACCAGGGTCTAGCTGGCAATCAAGACACCACCACACTGGTAGGCCTGCAAATGTTTACTGAGCAAGTCAGCAGAGGAGAAAGTAGTCTTGTGCTTTTCTGTGCGTCGTTGAAACCAAACCAAACTCAAACTTACTGAAGCAGAGTATCTGGCTTGACCCGAGTAGCATAGTTGTCGTCAGCAGAGTTTGGTGCCTCTGCACCATTTCGGCTGCTTCTGCTCCTGCTCTTAGCCAGGATCACGTGATCCCTTAGCCAGGATCACATTCCTTCACTAACAGTGGGGCTTGGCAGGCCCGGTGGGACGTCCCCTCCCCACAGATGCCTGCGGGTGAGTTCACAAAGCCGGGGGCTCCTTGCTTGCTTTGAAGGTGACTGGTTTCTTTCACCTCTTTATTTTCTTGAAAGACAGAAAACACAGTTGGTCCCCTGTTGCTGCCTCACAATCCTGGACATTTTACAGTCCTCTGTCTTTCCAGGTGAGGAAGGGACTCTCAGGGAGTGTCCTAGGACTCCTGGAACTTACCTGCAAGTCTAACAGGCAAACATGTGGGAGGAGAGGCGAACAGAGCAGGGCCAGTGGCAGGGCACTAGGGCGCTGCTGTTGACAGCAGGGCAGTCTGGGGGGAGGGGAGGAAGCCGTTAACCATTAACCTGCTCCTACTGCTGCATCTCTGCCCTGGTGGCCTTTGTGGGCCCTGACGCGGCAGCCACACGGAGCGAGCACAGAAGCACACCCGGGCTACGTTTTAGTGTGGCCTCGGGAGGGGCACAGGTGAGGGCTCAGCACCCCGACTTTTATGAAATCCTGGACGCTGAAGGGGATTAATGGTTGAGTTTCAGATTCAAGAGCCATGGAACACTGCCCCGGAGAGTAGGACAGAGTGCAGTGGCTCCGGTGTGGGTTTGGGTCTGTCCTCTGTGCCCTCTCTTATGAGTTACTGCATACGGGAGCCCCGTGCTCCCACGAGCACCCACCACAGAGAAGGAGAGAGAGCAAGCCATTGTCACGGCCACAGGCCACCAGCGCACTTGTACCACACTTCAGATCTCCTGATTTTCAGGCCTTCTCTGCCCTCTCAGTGTGGAGGCCAGACAAGCTGGCATAGGGACAAAGGTGCAAGTATCGCGGGGCTCCCTGCTAGACAGCACACCCCACGGTAAGGCCAGTGTCCACTGGCATTAACCAGCCACGTCCTCGGGACTAGAACAGGTCCCCCAGGGGCTTCTACTCTTCCTCGCAGCCTGGTGCTGTCAAAGGCTCCAGCTGTCCCAAAATGGGACAGAGGGAAGACCAGGCAGTCGAGGGCAAAGGTCACTCTCTCTTTGCTCATTACTCTCCTCCTTTGCTTTTTCCAGTTTGCTTGCGGGACGAGCGATGGGCCTGCTGAAGAAAGGGCTGCTTAGGGGTGGGGGCTCAATCTAAACTGATTTTCCAGTCATGCCCATTTCTGTCTGGGTTAAGCCAAAGTTCTTTAGAACTAAACAACATAAAGTAAAATTAACACAGTCTGTTGAGTGCCCGTGGGGAGCTCTGACAGGAGATGGTGCGGAAGAGCCGGGATCCTGGGGCGGGACGAGCACCCCTGACCTCACGCAAGGAACGTGCTTCCCCTCTAGATGTCACTGAAGGCGGCTGGCGCTGCTCCTCCTCGACCGTCTCCGTTGCCTTCACTGCGAAGCTCCGCAGTCTCCGCTGCCTGCCTTCCACATCAGGCTCCTCACTGCAGGGAGCCGTTTGGGTCCCTCTCACTTCTTCACCC
>PVIC010052490.1:0-12147 GCA_004025085.1 Thryonomys swinderianus | reverse complement strand
AAGTTCCCCGGTCCGCTGGGCTCACGGCACGGCGGGCCCGGGGCCGCTGGGTCCGGTCCGTCCGCCGCAAGTTCCCCGGTCCAAGTAATTTTTTTTGAGACACAGTCTCGCTTTGTAGTTCAGGCTGGCCCTAGGCTCACTATGTGGCCCAGCATAGCCCAGACAAGCCTCAAACTCAGCAATGCTCCTGCCTCTGCCTCCCGAGTACTGGGATTACAGCTGTGAGCCACCACACCCGGCTGTCAAGTAAATTTTTTAAAAATTACTTTAAGTAAAATGAGATACAATATTAAAGAAAAGCGAGATCATTAGCACACTGGGGAATGCACTGCATATAATAAAAAAAAAAATTACCAGCAGGGACACATATTCTGGTAAGCAGTAGTTTAAAGAGGGCTACTCAGTATTCTTGAAAAGCTCCTGAGACCAAACTGTTTTTCATTCTTCTGAGCTTAGCGCTGATGGTTTTCTTTTGGGGATTCTCCAAAACTTTCCTGAATGGTTTTATTATAAGCAAATTTAAGATCATTTTAAAGAATTTTTGTTACTCTCCTATCTGTTGCATTGAATTTTAATACTTTTCAAAGTGATGGACAGTAGAGATAAATGTGAACAACAAGTTTTGGGTTTTAATTCAAATTAACTAAGGAAACCACAGAATTCTGCATTTAAAGAACTCTGTTTCTTTCAAAATAAGAAAAAATATTCGATTGGGTAACATAAAGCAATTATTGAATGGTATTTGGACTAGACAAGAATTCCCTTGTTTATTTATTTTTAACTTAACTTGTGTACTTACTTCATGATTAGAAAATATTCAAATGAAACCTCTACTGTTACTCAGTTTTTAAAAAGCATGAGGTTTGTGGAAGAAACAGAATTATGTTTAAAAGTAAGTTACCAGTACAACAACTTCATTGATCAAACCAAGCATATGAGTTACACACAGTTTGAGAACTATGCAACACAATGAGAATGGTACAAGCTTTGCAAATAATTCACCTGTGGCTGGAACATGGATCTTCTCCTTAGAGGCTGAGTGATTGGTTGCTCACTTTTTCATTACTGGGTCAAATACCTGACATACAACACTTAAAGGGTTACAGTCCAGAGCTTTCAGTCCATGCTTCAAGGTGGAAATGACATGGCAGAAGGGTGTGTGGGGAAAAGCTGTTCAACCCATGGTAGCCAGGAAGTAGACAGAGTAGGGAAGGGCCAGGGAAAAAGCAAGGAACCAGAGACAGATGCACCTTCAAAGGCACACATGCAGAGACCTACCTGCTCCAACCAAGAAACAGCACTTTCAGCTAGGAATTCCTCAAAATAACCACTGAAGAGTCTGCCTCCCCAGTGGCCCAATTTCCTTCCATAAGTTCCACCTCTGAACACATCAGTCTTTAGGGAACATTTCAAACCAAACAATAGCAGCGATCTTAAGACAATCACTTAATCTTTCTGAATTTCATCTTTCTTACCAGACAGCCAGAGTGAGAAGTAATGAGTTTCTGATTTTTGGGTGTACAGAGTGGGAGCAGATCACACACTTGGATTGTTAACTAAAGGTTATTAGCAAAGGAGTCAGAGATGCAGGTGGAGGAGCCGATGAGGCGGAGTGGAACACCCAGGGCTGGCAACAGAGGAAAACTCCTAGTATCTGAGGCCTCAAAGGGCCAAGGAGTGTGTTAGAGGCCTCGTGGAAGGGCCTTTAGCCATTGGGAGGCAAATGGGGAGGTGAACAGGAAGATGGGAATAAATGACCTTCCCTCTTCCTCCTATCCTCTTCCTTCTACCCCGAGTTGCCATCTCTTATTGGCTGAATGCATCGAGGAGCAAGTGGGCACATGGCGGTGTTTACTGGGGCACAGTGGAGGAAGGGGCAGAGTGCAACTGAGAGTGGCCCCGATTGACAAGAGCCCCACTCTCGCATGCATTAATAGGACCAGGTTCTACATTCTATCCCTTAATTTTCTACCGCACAATATGACTTCAGCATACGGCAGCTGGCTATGCATCTCCGTACCCTTCCCTGAGGGATATGGGAAATAGTTTTGTGTTTACCCGCTTGGTGTGATGGATGCCAAGGTGTATGCTCATGTTATAAATGCATCACACTGGAACTCAAACTCGCATCATGCTCTGTTGTGATGTACTTCTCCGTGCAGCTCTGACTGGAGCGCATGCATTCGCAGTGAGGTATTTACTGTGCTTTGGTGGTAAATTTTCTATGGATATTCGTCTAGTGAACAGCTTTAGAACATAGAGAAATATTTCTCTCTGGACAAATGGCAAACACATTTACTAGACATTATTTTTTTGTTGTTTTTGAGACAGGGTCTCGCTTTGTAGTTCAGGCTGTCCCTCAGCTCACTATGTAGCCCAGGCAAGCCTGGAACTCAGCAATCCTTCTGTCTCTGATTCCCTCGTACTGGGATTACAGTCTTGAGCCACCATGCCTGGCACTGTGGTATGTGTTATTGATTGCTTGTGGGCGTGAGTCACCACACCCAGCATTGTATGTGGTTACAGGGGATCAAACTCAGGGCCTTGCGCTTGCAAGGCAGGCGCTGGAACCACTGAGCTAAATCTCCGGCCCTTCTAGACATTATTTTTAAGTACATTCCCATAGTACACGAATGCTACACACAATACATGCAGATGTCTACTAGGCCCATGCAAATCACCCCCAGGAGACATCAGCCCAAGAGAGGAGCTACAAACCTTGGTGTAACCCAATGAGTCTGTTTGTGCCAAACCCAGATGCCTCAAATACTCCTGCAGTGAAGCATAAATGGATGAAGCAGACAGTGGTTTGACATTCTGACCTGAGTATATGTCATAAATCCTGATCTGTATTATAAACCTAGTCTACTTAAATAATATTATTAATGTAGGATTCAAGAAAGCAATTGGCTACAATAATTTGATATTGGTCTTAAGAATTTAGATGTTTATCTTTGATAACTGCAAAATGAAAGACTGAAAAAAGACTGACAACCAGGAAGTAATCACTGAGTCATTACCCACTGACCACGTCTGCTTTTGTGAAGAGAAGAAACGCCCAGGAGATAGACTGAAGGGAAATTAGAGTGTGATTACTAAGATTTTGGCTCAAATCCCAGTGCAGTGTTTTGAACAGCTGAATTGGATTCAAGTGATGTCTTTTTAACCGAATCAGCTCTTCCTAAAGCTGGTCGTCCACTCCTGATGGGTGGAAACTCACCTGTTGTGTTAATCAGTTGGCAGATGTGGAGTCAGAACTAACTCTCAACACCAGAAGGTGGCAGCAGTGAGCTGGGTGCTAGAACCCTGTGGGTGCCTCTGCTGACCCGCAGCAACCGAGCAGGCACAGGGGGAGGAAGAGTAAAATCTAGCCACCCGATTTAGAGGTTTAACACCGAAAATAAGGAAGCTACAGCGATTATCCACCAACTCTTGGTCCCTTGGGGTGAGGGAATTGCGGAGACACTGATGCCTTGCATTTCTGGGTGGCTGGAGTCTGTCTTGGCTGTGGGGAAAGCTCCAGGACTCTAAGGGCGGGTCTCCGTGGGACCCATGGGGGAGCTGGTCGCGAGCATGAAGCAGATCCTGAAGGTGTGCTGAGATCCGCTGGGGATGAGGTGGGAGGCGCCCCTGGCATCTGCTGTATGCTTCCATTTCCTGTTTTTTTTTTTCCTGCACTAATTTGCAGAATTTGTTGACTGTAAACATCCAGCCTGAAATGTGAGCACCACCTAAATAAAACATTGGTTTTCTATTATTAACAATTTTGAATTAATACTTCATTTTTTGTGTGTTTTGGGGGATGATGTTTAAGTATTTAACAAAGCAAAAGCACATGGTGCTTTGGAGAAAAATGAGGGCTAATCTAACGTGTGTGTCTTTAAGAGTGAATCAGCTTGGCTGTTTACGCTTAAAGAATTAGAAATATGTCCCATCAATAGAATTTATTTAAACTAGAACACATTTTGATATTAGGTAATGTATTTAAGGGAAGCACTCTGAGTTCACTACAAAATAAGAGTTCTATCCGTAGCATTTCTTTACTCCTCAGTGTTGACAGCATCTTGTGATCCAATGTTAGAAGTAACTTCAAGATGTTTTAAATCACATTTTAAGTAAGTTAACAGTGTCCTTCCTTATTTTGAGATAATAGCATACACAACTTAAGAAATACATTTGATAATTGAACAAGGAGCAGATGTAAAAATCAATAGAGTTAAATAGTGAGGCTTTGTTCTCCTTGGCCTGAGTCAGTGAGGAAACAGCAATACCGGAAGTCGTTGGCTGCGGGAGCTACGCGGATTTGTTTTCTAGAATCCTGAGTTGGCTTTTAGCAACTCATTTCAACATCATTACCGCATTCTATAACTGGAATTCAGGACTTCTCTGTGATAATATGGGAGGAGCTTTTTCACTTTAGTTCTGCATTTTAGTCTTAGCCTCTCATTTTCAATTTGGAAAATTCCATTTCTGTTTTTAAAATATCAGCATTAATTCAGTAATGTTAGAGTCCAAATAAGTTGACAGTAACAGTCCTGATTTTTGTATTATGTAGATGGCTATCTCTGTTTCCAAATGTTTTGTTTTTTTTTTAGATTAGACTGATCTTTGCAATATATTGTTAGAAGAGGTGATAGTTATATATTCATGCTTCATCAAGTTCCAGTGTCTCTGCGTGTAGCATATTTCATAACGTTCATAGCATACTTTTATCAATATAAGATTTTAAATAAATTTAAAAATTTTGTCGGTAAGGAATATAAAAGACATATAGAAAAGGCAAAATATGTAGTTTTCAAAAGTCTACATAAAAGTCAGGAAGGTGATTATAGATAAAAATTAAAGAAAAGATCTAAAGACAATAAAAATTAAATACAAGAGAACCTGAAGAGAAAGTTCAAGTGAATTACTAAAAAACATACAGAAAAATGATAAAGCATTAAAGAGATGATACATACTTTAGTTTGTCAATAAGGTAAACTATAGTTTAGAAAGCAACTGTTTTTCTTCAATTATATTTGATTTATTCAGTACCAAATAGTTTCTTTCATCTTTTTTTGGTACTGGAGTTTGAACTCAGAACCTTGTGCTTGCAAGGCAGTCACCAGAACAATTCTGCTAAATTCCCAGCCCCCAAATAATTTCTTATATGCAAAATGAGTCTCTATTTCCAAATACAGAATCACTTCAAAACATCTGTTGGGATAATGTTCCAGTTTGGAGAGTAGATACATGATAGAGATATTAAAATATAGAGCAGATAGGAAACACAGTACATGTGCATTGCAAACTCCAGAGATTTATTTCAGTTGTTTTTCCCTTACCTATTTGAGAAAGTCACTAAACTCCCAATTGTAATTCTCAAAAATTCCAAATCAATTAATTCTTATAGTTTTACTTAATTATCACAAAGTATACATAGTATAAGTAGAAGTTTCATCTAATGCAATCAGAAGTAGAGCTAATGGATTGAATAAATTAAGAAACCCTTTGATAGTAAAGACCAATTTAAAAATAATTTGCAAGCCTTCAGTATTTTATTTAACTTAACCATGCTACTTCTTGTATATGCCAATATTGTGCTTTTTCACTCAAGGCCGATTATTTGAATATAGCTCTTCTGGTTAGATACAGTGGATCTTTCTCGCACTACTCACACCACAGGTGCCTTATTTCCACGTCTAGCTGGTTTCCTTTGAAGGGGGCACTAAAAATCATGAGCGCTGACAGTCATAATGCTGTCTACACAAAATATCTGGGGGAGATTTTTCCTCTCACAGTCTTTTAAAATTACTGCCCCCACTTAATTAAATAGTATTTGTGAAAAAACTTACTTTTGCCAGATCTTGCCAGGGAATTTCACTGGACTTTTACAGAAATAATGACCCTCACCCTGTCCTCGTGTTTAACTCGTTTGCCTAACACCCCTTTGGATTCGTAATTAGCATGTAACAGACATTACACAAACAATAAAATTTTCCTAAAAGATCAGGAGGACGAAACTGATTAATGATGGGAAGTACACCAGTGGAGACAGCCGAAGAGCAAGCACAGAGGGCTGGAGCCGCCCGCCAGCACCTGGGTTTTCCCAGGGGCCCTGGAGTTTTGTAATCTGGTTGCTCACATGGGTGAGGCCAGCTGAGTTTAGGAGCTGCTGCTATGACTTCCGGTTCTGCTGACGGGTTTGCCGGTGGAGGTGGTCCAGAAATGCCTCCCCGGGAGGTGCCCGGTGTGTGGAGATCACTCAGAAAGGGTCCTCCTGCCGTGCGGCCTCAGCCTTCCCACAGCAGCCAGAAGGAACTTGTTAAGGACAAAGTCACACTGTGGCTTTTCCGCTCCACTCCTCCAGTAGCTTCCATTTTACTGAGCAAGAGCGAATATCCTTGCACTGATCCAGAATATTTGAGGTGACTCTGCTTTCAGGTGTGTGTTTTACCGCTCTCACAGTTTCTCTCCTATGTCTGATCTGCCAAAGCCCCCCGGCCTTGTGACGCTGCCCCTGTGCCAGACGATGTGACTCAAGCTCCGTAGAACGACGGAGTCCCAGAAATGCTCTTTCCGAGGATCCGCCACAGAGCTCTGTTCCATTTTCTTCCAGTCTTAGTAAAATGACAGTCTATCTTTGAAAACCATCGTGCATCTTTCATCGAAAATTACAACCCCCAAATTATTTCTATTTCTTCCTATCTTTTTATACTTTTAGCACTTCCTACTATCTAACATGCCATACTTTACTGAAATGTTTTGGTTCATCACTACAATGTGAAATTCATGAGGAAAAGGATTTTTGTATATTTTAACTTTTAGTTTCTTACCATATGAAATAATGCATTGGATAAAGTACATATACAATAATCCTTGAAAAGTGAAAACACAAGTGAATGTATTTGTTGACTATGCCCATTATTTCCACAAAACTTAGGAATTAATTTTTGATGAAAAGAAAATATTTGTTCTTCCAAAAGACTCTGGGAGACAGAATAAAAATTATAATTAATCATAAATTTTTATATTTAAACTGGGTTAGAAAATTACTGTCTTTTAATGTGATCATATATAGGCCTTTTAATATAATTACACATTAATGTCCACTTCTTATGAAGCCATTTCTTTGAAGAAATCTGTCAGTTCATAGGTAGTAATTTTTCAATCACATGTAGACTTCATGCTTTCTAGAGTTCCCTGATTGGACATTTAACAAAATTGGGTGAATTTTAGAAGATGGAAAAAAAGTATTGTTGTGAATCTTTCAATTCTCATAAGCATGGGGAGTATCATAATGAGAATTATCATATCCCAAATCCCAGCCATTTATACCCATCACTGGCTCCTATGCAAATGAAAGTGCATCTTTGTCTGTTAAAAAAAATGACAGAAATTAATATAATAACAATTATTAAAATAATACTTTGTAGTTCTAATAACTACCAAAAAAGACAGACTTCTGTTCACTCGTCTGTATTGCTATATTCTCCTCATTATTTGTATTCAAAAAGCACCCAGACATGACTAGAAGGTCAATGCTAAATGTTCCACAAATTGTCTAGATGGTTGTTTTTCTCCAATTTCCCTTGTCCTTGAGGAAGAAACAGTCATCCTTCTGTGGTTAACTTGCTACTCATATTTTTGTGCTTCAACTTGAGAGGACAGAACATAGCTTAGTAATTTCTGTCAACCCCATCTTAGTTCACTTTAGCTGTACACTGATAAGAAGATTTAAATATGGAATATTACTTTATAATCTAATCTTCTGGAATATGCTATAACTTTAATGTAATATGATATGAATATTAAATATTTTATTCAATAAAAATTCATAGCAGACACTAAAAATAAAAAATAAATCAAAATATATAAATTCAGATATTTAAATAAATTTACTTACATTCAGAATAGGTAACAAATTTACTGTGGAAATTCAAGTCAATTAAAATTATATACTGAAAATGACAAGCTATTTCAGTTATCTTCCCTTTATTTCTTGTATTTAGACATAGTTGATTTTTTTGCTTTAAAGAATTATGTATTTTGGGTTGGGGATTAGCTCAAGTGGTACCACATCTGCCCTGGAAGCACAAGTGCCAGTGTTCAATCCCTGTTACCAGAAAAAAAAAAAAATTATGTATTTCATGGATGTCATACATTGTATTCTTCAGTAACTTTAAAATAATAAATATTAACTGATTTAAGTAAAAATTGAAAGGATTAGAATTAAGACAATTTAATATCCTTGAAATTAATGCACAAAATACATGTTAACTTCAACTCAAAATATTTCTGCAGCTTTTCAAGTAAAACAACATTTTTCATCAGTTATAAATATTGCAAGATACATCATGTCCAGGTACAAATTCTGAATGTTGAATGTGATCATAGTGTATACCTAAAGTATACTGATAAACTCAATAAAGGGTGGAAAGTAGTGAATACTACTTTTAATTTATAAAGCTGGGTTTAGGAGTTATGTGATCGGTTAAGGTGGGAAGATTTAAGCTAGAAATACATAAAATGATTAATACATACCAGTTACTAGATTCTGTGAATGCTGTGAAAAAATGAGCCTATGCATTCCATATTTTAAAAATAACTTTATTTTGAAAATTGTTTTATTTCTAGCCAAATTGTGAAAAAATAAGGCAGAGAGTCAAAGGGAAGCAGCCTTTACATTTAGTATCCAAGCACAACTTCACCAAAGGTTCAAGCCTTTCATTCTTGTTCCTTAACATTTAGAGTAAGAGCTTTTGCCTCTGGAAAGTTTGATTTTTGTAAATACACCTTTTCATGATGTTATAGGCAAAAGTTTCTCCCTTAAAAGAAGTTCCTCCCGTTCTTTATGCACACATTAGAGAATATAGACTTCTTTCTTGGACATCTATACATTTACATTTTCACTAAAATGAGCCTGAAGCCACAAGATTTTAATAGAAAGCCATGCGACAAGCTAATCCCTTCTTATCCTACTGAAAATCAATTTAGCAGATGTAGGAGGTGTGAAATGTGTGGGGCACAAATAACTTGCAAAGGCTCCTTGGCAGTGGAAGGCTTTTATGGTAGTGAGAAGTTCAGAGAGTTTGGTGCTCCTGTAGAATGGTGAAGATTTTAATGATAAATTATACTATTTTAATGTGACAGTCCCTTCACAGGGCTTGTTGCTGTACAAGAACTGACACTACTCAGAGTAAGTTTCTGTATCTGTATATTTTTCTGGTACTATAACAGAAATATCCAGGACTGGGTAACTTTTAAAGAAAAGGCCACAGAAGCCTGTCCTGGATTCGCTGAGGCCAGGCTCTAGCACTTCATAGTGTATGGCTCCATGGTGTACATGTGCGAGAGGGAGAGATTGTGGGAGGAGTCAGGGAGCCAGCGTGAGGACGGGGCCAGACTTGCCTTTTTTTTTTTTTTTTTTTTTTTTTGAGAAAGGGTCTCGCTTTGTAGTTCAGGCTGGCCCTGAGCTCACTATGTAGCCCAGGCAAGACTCGAACTCAGCAGTCCTCCTGCCTCTGCCTCCCGAGTGCTGGGATTACAGGCGTGAGCCACCACGCCCGGCTAGACTTGCCCTTTTTATAACACTTAACTCATAACAACTCGCTGGGGTCCCAGTCACTTCCAGCAACAGCAGCCGGGTGAGTTCCTGTGAGTTGCTGCCTTTCCAGGTCGCACCGCCCAACCCTGCTACTCTGAGAACTAAGCAGCCAGCTCCTTAGGGATTAACCATACATAGCACTGTCAAGGTGTCTTATCGCTCCATGGCCACGTTTAATTTCCTGATAGTATGGTCCGTACTTCCTCCTTTCGTCCAAGCCCCACTCCTCCCCCACCCCCACCAGTCCATCTCATCTGATGCTTTTCCCTTGTGGAAAGAGTTTTTCTTAATGACCTGGCACATGCAACACAATCGGTCTGACTTTCTTTCTTGCCACTGCTATCTGGTTTTAACTAATTATCTCCTTGGACAGGCTTTATATTTTGTGAAAATAAATAAGAATTTCAGAAAAATCTGATATTTAAACCATGTCAAAATTATTTCTTTTCTTTTCCTGTTGGTTTTCCGAGTCATGGACATTGGTTTACTAATGTAGCCTTGAACAATGCAAATATTTATGTTATTAACTTCCAGAAGTAAATATGGCAAATATCTTGTACAATTCATTTTCCTTTCCAAATATTAAAGGCAAACATGTATTAAAATTAATTTAAAAGAAAATCAATCCAAAATCACTTTGTCCATTATATCCAGATGCATATACTTTCCAATTGGCAATTAGCATCCTGTATATTTAATATGTATTTTTCTCTCCTTAATACTCCACTGTGTACACAGACCAGTTGTGTGTATGTGCGTTTATGTGTATATGTGTATATACATTTTAATAGTAATGAAAGGTTTAGAAGATTTGTGTGCCCCTGTAAATGGTAAAGTTGCTAGCATTAATTATACAATTGTATTTCACCCTACATATATTATTACAGTAAAAGAACTCAGATATTATATCATGTGTTCATAAGTATTACATAGTTTTACATAGCTTGAACCAAAAATAGAAGAATTGCTATCATGAATTAATTAATGTAGAATAATATTTTTAGCCAGAGCAATAAGACAGCAGAACAAAGGCCACTCAACAAAATAGAGAATAGCAACCAATGAAGAATTCAATTTTTTAAAAAATAGAGAATAGCAATATGCAGACAATATGATTTGTACAGAAAAAAATGCAGACGTCATTGAAAAGCTGTTAGAGATGATTGCCAATTCAGTAAAATTGCTGGTTACAAAATCAACATATGAAAACTAGCAACGTTCCTATCCATTGACAACGACCTGGCTGAGAAATACATTAAGAAAAAAGTCCATTTCCATAGCTACAAAAAAGTGCCCAGGAGCCGGGCATGGTGCCTCACGCCTGTAATCCCACCACTCGGGAGGCAGAGGCAGGAGGATTGCTGTGAGTTCAAGGTTAGCCTGGGCTACATAGTGAGCTCAGGGCCAGCCTGAACTACAAAGCAAGACCCTGTCTCAAAAACTAACTAACTAAATAAAAATACCCAGGAATAAATTTAAGCAAGCAAGTTAATAATTTCTATAATGAAAAATATAAAACATTGATGAAAGAAACTGAAAAGGCCACAAATGATGGAAAGGTATGCAGCGTTCATGAATTAAAAGAATCAATGTTGTTAAAATCTCCATAGCACCTTAAGAAATTTTAAATTCAGTGCAATTTCTTTCAAACTACCAATGATGTTTTTAAATGAAGGAGAAAAAGCAATTTACAGTTCATACAACATCACAAAAGAACCTGAATAGCCAAAAAGATCTCAAACAAAGAAACAAAACCGAGGCATCACATTACCTGATCTCAAAATATTCCGCAAACCAACAGTAATTAAAAGACCATGATACTGACGTAAAAAACAAGTACAGCAGCAAAGGATACAGACGTCCCTACACACACAGCCTTCTGATCGTGAACACAGGCCCAGGCATGTAGCTCAGGGGTTCCACGCCCGCCTGGCAAGTGCAAGGTCCTGAGTTTGATCCCCAGTACAGGGAAAGAAAAAGAAATACAAGCTGGAGGAAAGACAATCTCTTTAATGAACGATACCGGTAAAACGAATATTCACATGCACAAGGAAAAAAAAAAAACCTCCAGTTCTCACCATTTACAAAAATCAACTCAAAATTGATCATAGACTTACATGTGAGATCTGTGACTATAAAAGCACTTGGAGAAAACCTAAGGGAAACAATTTAATATGTCAATTTCAGTAGGATGTTGAGAAAGTTTAAGTGTTACAAGGTTTTGCTTATATGAGAGTACAAAATATAAATAGAGAGAAAGATAGGTAGATAGATCTTCCACAAAATGGAAAAAAGCCAAGAGGAGGAGGGAGATGAAGAAATAGAGGGAAAAGAAATAAGAAAAATGAAAGTAAAAGAATAAATGAAAATGGAGCTTTTACAAATAAATGGTAACTAAGAGGGGAAGGAAAAAGATAGGGGAAAAATAAAGAATTAAGGTGTTTTACGTACATGTACTAACTCATCATGATAAACGCAATCCCTATGTACTGCAAACATGGTCTAATAAAAAATGAAAACAAGGGCCGGAGGATTAGCTCAGTGGTTCCAGCGCCTGCCTC
>PVIC010052489.1:0-12157 GCA_004025085.1 Thryonomys swinderianus | reverse complement strand
CAAGTACATTCATTTTACTGATATGAAGAGCAAAACTTTAAGAGATCAGTTTTTTTAATACTAATCCTAAAATGGCATTTGAGAGAACACGAAGCAACCACAAAGAGTCCTACAGGAAAGGGAATAGGTCCCTGGGACAAAAATCAGCACTATTACCTGCATCAGAACTGTGTCTCCTATGCCAATAAATTGCTATACCGTGAAATAATGTTTTTCAGATACTTATCATCATTACTGATGTTTCTCCAAAAAAGTACCTACTAGAACCAAGTTTTCTGTCTGTGAAGATAGAAATGGTTTATGACCTTTTCCACAGAACAATCTACGTTTTCCTGGCTGGACTTAGCATTTCAGGGAACGTTGCTGTTTTTGTGATTCATGTGTACGGTTTTAGGGGAAGTACCACAACCCAATCAATACACCTTATTATTATACATTTGGCACTCACAAATATCCTAACGCTTGTTTCCAAATGAGTGTCAGAGATAATACCAGCTTTTGGTGTGAGAAACTTCCTAGATGGCACAGGCTGTAAGACGGTGGCTTACCTGGAGAGGGTGGCCCGAGGCCTGTCCATCTCCACCGGCAGCCTCCTCACTGTGGTCCAGGCCGCCACCATCAGCCCCAGACACTCCTGCTGGAGGAGGCTCAAGCCCAGATCTGCCTGGAAAATCCTTCACTTGTTTTCCTTCTCCTGGACTCTCAATGCCTTGATCGGCATGGATTTAGTGCGTTCCATCACAAATATCAACAGAAACACTTCACAAATTAGCGGGAGTGACCACTACTGTGTCTATGTACCAGAAAGACAGAAAATGAATTGGGTTTTTCTCAGCAGCATGGTGCTACGGGATGCTGTGTTTCAGGGTCTCATGGCGGGGGCCAGTGGCTACATGGTGTTTTTTCTCCACCAGCACCACCAGTGTGTTCTTTATTTGCAGAACAAGGTCTTCTACAAAACTCCTCCCAAGATCAAAGCCATGCAAAGCATTCTTCTCCTGATGTTTTGTTTTGCTTTCTTTTCTTGGACAGATTGTGCTCTTTCTCTATTCATTCCTTTCCAGAATCATTCCATGGTGATAAGTATTAAAGAACTTCTGACCATTGGTTATGCAGCTCTTAGCCCTTTTGTATTGCTTCACAGAGAAGGGCACCCGGCAGGTTGTTGACATGCTCCTTGAAGGAGAGTCTTCAAATTTGCCTCTTTTCATTGTTGAATGTTCTTCTCACTGCCTAACTCTGGAAGAGCTCTTGCTTATGGTGCATTTGAAAACAGTCCCATCAGTGGAGCCAACAGACACACACGTGAACCTTGTCCTCCCACCCTGCCGTGATGACTCCGGCCCTGGCTCGCAGAGAGATCGCAGAGAACCGGCCGGATGAAAACCTTCCGCTCCCCTCCGCCACTCTGAGCCAAGGTAGCTTTGGCCTCTGCTCCTCCTTCTCTACCCCAGTTGCAGAAGGGAACTGAAGACAATTAGGCCAATTTCTTAGCTGCTAGTGCAGCTATGCCTCCCGCCAGAACTCCATTTCTCTACGTTGTCTTATAAATATGCCTTTGGTTGTGAAATCGGAAAGGAAAAGTCTTGTAAACTTTCACATTCATCATCCTACAAGCACAGCTTAACCGTAAGTCACAGGCACTTTGTTGTCTATGTAAAAATGTCCACAAGTACCCACCTCACAGAGGGAGTTTATAGAATGTGTGCCAGAAAGAGACGTTGCCAACGTGTTCACATGGAGTGCCAGGCAATAGAACTTTAATCGACAGAAGAGCAAAACTTCAGTGATGTATATTCACTCAGTGAAAAATATTGAATATGATGTTATTCACGTGGACATTCTGTCAAGGGCTAAAAGCAAATCGATTGTAGAGAAACTGGGTACATAAATGCACGGTGCATAAAATGATATTTAGCATCGCACTGTATTTCCTGAGTTGATCCAGGAGATGAATAAATGCAATGTATTTCATGATAATTTGTGAGTTGTCTCTGGACATTATTTATTAAGAGCTGGTTCTATCCGCAGGCTGACCAATCGCCTTACCCTCTGGAGCTTCAGAACAAAATGTTTTTACATAGACATAGTAAATAATTTAGTTCTTAATTTATTTAAACGATAACTGCTTGAATATAGAGATTTGGGTAGAATACCTGGTGTAGTAATCAGGTATATGATGAATATTTGGAAAATACTTAGTTCTAGAGAACGTAGCAGACAGGGAAACAGCACAGAAATGTAGAATCGACACAGACAGGCCTCCCCCATTTTGGACCAATATTCCCACCATCAGGGCTGCGCAGGGCGTCAGACCGAGGGGGAGAAGCGTCCTGGCCTCACCCTTTCTAATTTAAAGCCACTGGCCTGGCAGAGAAGCGACACAGCCTGTTCCATACCGCGGACGGGAGCTGTCAAGTAGCTGGAAATGCCTCATGGAGTCGTGAGATCCGGTTTCTCAAGTGGCTTCTCCCTCATTAAACAGAGTCTTCACACGGTGCCACAGGCTCGGGGAGTCCGTGGACGGGGACGCCACCGTCCTCCCCGGGGTGCCTCAAAGGTCTCACTGACGCTGTCACCTGGCTCAGCACCCGTCTCCCTCGGGGGGTCCATGAGCCCCAGTATGGAGACAAAACCCTCCGTGGAGCCTGAGTGTGCTCTGAGAAAATCACGCGTATCTTCTCGGATTGACAGAGGCCCCTGTCTAGTGCAGGGGACACTGTGGGGCTCAGATCAGGTGCCCCCTCTGCCTGAGATGCCATCCCAAGGACCTGAGGCTGAGCGAGCGCCCTCTACAGATCACGAGGGAGCCCACGGGAAACCTCACCCAGCATGTCCGCCTGGGGCTCCATCCCCGTGCTCTGGCCCCGGTCGGTGGACAAGGTACGAGTCTGATCATCTTAAAACAGGACCAGATTATCGACAGTCACAAGGTGGCTTGGGCTCAACAAGAACTAGGAAGTGAAGTCACGTGGGCACCGGCGGCAGCTTAAACCACGAGAGCATTTTTCTGTGAAATAACAAAAGGTAGAGGAAAATCCCTGATGGGCAGACAGCTGGGCCCCTTTGCTTGGAAAACCCCAGACAGGCTGGCCTGGAGCGCACCTCCGCGAGGAGACGTCACTTGGAGGATCCTTCCCCGGCCCCGCCCGGCCCCCGGGGAGCGCGGTCCCTCCGCCGGCTGAGGGAGGACACGCCCCCGGGAGTCTCCTCTCGGCCGCCTGTCACCGCCCACCGACAGGCCACCCCGTCCCCCACCGAGCACACATCCGTGGGCCAGAGCGGCCGCGGCTCTGAGGGGGCGCCAGGCACGGCTCAGTCGGCCAGACGTTGGTGCCAGTTCCTGCAGCTCCAGACGGCTCCACGGACATCTGCGAGCCACGGCGGACGCGGCCTCTTCTGTGTTCAGCAGTCAGGACTGACAGGCGGGTCGAAGGAAACAGGCTAACAGGACAGATGTCCCAGCTGGCGACGCATGAGAATCCCTGAAATCTTCGTGAAGCAGAGCGGCGTGCAGGACCTTTAACACGGAGCGACGAGCCACCCTGAAACCCACCACGCGCGTGGAAACACGCCAAGCCCAAGAGACGCGCGAGCCGCTCCCGCCGGCTGTGCGCTAATAGCTGAGGCTGAAGGAGCGGAAGCGGCCAGGGGCGACGCCCAGCCCCGCGCATGCGCGGACGCTGCGCACACGGTGGGGGGGGGGGGCGCCGTGGGACTCATGGGACTTCTGCTCCGCGGCAGCTGGCACTCATTTATTACGTATGGAGAGCCGTGTAACGAGCATTGTCCTGGAAGAGCCTTGCAAACAGGCAGGAGGGAGGGAGGGAGGGAGAAGAAGAGACAGAGAAAGGAGACAAACAATATTTACAAAAATGTGGTGGAACCGATCCGGTGATAACAGTGTTCATCTTACCCACCTGTAATCGTGGGCTCCAGTGAAGATTCTCAGACCATCAAACAAGTCAAATCAAACCCAGAAGTCAAAATACTCTGAAATAATGCCCAATGAGACTCTGATTCCCACGCTCTGCCCCTTGGCATAGGACTCCAGGGCACGCACACCCCGGGCCGGAGCCTCTGTTTCCCTCCGTGTCACAGGAACGCGTGACAGTACATGCTTCTCCGGGGGGCGCGGGAAGCTCCAGTCATCGATCCGAGGGGTGTCTCCCTGACACGCTGGAACCCGCCCCGGGACAGCGAGCAAAGACGAGTGAGGAGGCAGCAGGGCCGGTCGGCGAGAGCCCCTTCCCGGGCGCGCTGGAGACGGCGGCGACAGTGCCCGGAGGGCGGGGGGCGCACCACTTAGGCTCCCCGCCTGCCCGTGGGGCTGTTACCAGTTCTGTGAGAGCTCGAGCCGCACAGAGACGGAGAGCTGCACCCGGCGGCGACAGGGGGACAGGCGGGAGGACGGGAAGCACGTCCAGGCGACAGCAGCACGGGATGCAGCGGATGCGGAGGAGGGTCGAGGCCGCGGTCAGAGTCTCCGTGCTGTTTGCCGTCTGTGTATTGAGAAAAGATGCAAAAGATTTCCTGCTGGCTGACAAAAGCTCTGGGAAAAGGGGGGAATTATTTTATTATTTTAAAAGTCATTAAACAGAGTGGGACACATTGTCACAAACAGTGCACTGCAGACGCTGCCGGTGGGGGAAGAGCCTGCCTACAGCCAGTCAGATGGCGCCCACCAGACAAACTTTCTCCACAAGAGTGATCGACAGTTGCTTCCACCCAGGCCTCATCCTGCACACCTGGTGCTTCGGCGACTCTCGCTGTCAGTTAATTTCCTCAATCAAAGGAACTGTGAGGACCTGGACTTGCTTTCCAGGCGATGACTGTGCCCTTGGGCAGAGCACCGGAGAAGCTGGGCTCCGACTCGGAACCCGGGAATCAGGCAATGCCCCTGCATGGCTGCACAATCCTAGACAGGGCTTCAGGGTCTTAGCAAGCCCTCCTGGGCCTGAGCTCGCAAGGCTGTTACTCAGCTCTTGGAAAGGCCTCTGGACTTCTCTCAGGGGCAGGAGGAGAAGCCGAGGTCTGCTGAGCAGCACTGACGATCGTGACAGAGGACGAGGCTCCGTCTTGCACCAGGGGACATTCGTTCTCGCTGTTTCCATTCGTATTCACCGTAACCTTTATCACGGGCCATGTGCTCAAGCCCTCGGCCCTGGATTTTCACATTCAAACTCGGGGGCGGAAATTATACTCATATCAAAGGGTTACTGTTTCATTTATGACACAAGAGGTTTAGTCTGTCGTGTGGTGGCTGCACCTGGAGATCACGACACCACCACACAGCACATGAAGAGGACACCAGGACCTGGACCCCGGCTCCCCACCTTGCGTCTGAATAAATGATGTTACTTTTTATCACTGCTCGCACTGATCTACATTCTGTTTCATCAGGGACCAGAAGTCTGTCCTGTGGCACTAGAATGAGCCATACATGGAAGAAGAACCATTTTCGAATTAGGAAACCGTCCTTGAAGCTAAATAGCACAGGGCTAGGGTTGGAAAAGGGTGTTTGCCTAACAAGGCTTTGGTCCCTTTTCTTGTTTAATAGTCAAGCCGCGAAGAAAGCTGATGCCAGCGTCCCTCCTCCTATTAAATAAGATAAATTCTTACCTCCTCCTATTAAAATAATTAGAGCCTAATTAAACCTGAGAGAACTTCTGAGGCAAACCGTGTCATTGTGGAGGGGGAGGGGGAGGGGGAGGTGTACATCAGGGAAACGGGGCCCTGCAGGGGTTTCCTCCTCCCTGACAAGGTGCCAACTCTGAAAACGGAAGTCTTGGGACGCCGCACGGCAGCCAGGAGCTCTGTAAAGCTAAGGTACAAATACGACGGGGCTTCACCTGGTCAGAGGACCGGCCCAGCGCCTGTCTGCCCCGCGGCGCCGGCAGAGCCTCCCCGACCCCCGCACTGTCTCGCCCGCGCCGGCGCCTTCCCTCCGCAGGGAGCGTCTTCGCCTCTGTGACTCCGGCGGCGGCTGATGACAGGCGCTGCCAGCTCCGAGACACTCATTGCTCCTTTGACTTTCAAGAGGCCGAGGGCTGAGGACCAGCTCTGGGACCTGCGGCCTCAGAGACCCCGGCGCAGCTCTGCGTCCCAGAGCGCTCTGGCGAGGCCTCGGCGCGGCCTCGCTCGCCTTTCTCCAGCCGTGGGGCGACCGAGGGGCTCTCAGAGTGCCAGGGAAGCTGCTTTCTTTAGTCTTGAAATGGAGCAGTATTCACACTCCGTCAGCATTGTGAACTTCCCTGCACGTCGTTCAGCTCATTTGAGGTGCGTGTCTGTATTTCTCAAGCGGACCAGCTTTGTCCTTTCCATTATGTTGCTAATTCTTTAGAAATAATTTGTATTGGATTTGAACAGTTTTCGTGCCTATTTCCTTAAAATTTCCCTATTCTAACAAACATATGACTGCTGGGGGGGGGGCCTTGAGTGTGTTTTGATCAATGTAGAGTTGTTTTTTGAGAATTCCTATTATGAATTTGCCAGAAGTTGACAAACTGAGGTAACAATTTCATTCTCCTGGTGTTTTGCAGCCATGAGTGAAAGTCCCATTATTTGAGTTGACAAAGCTGAGGTCAGAATGTTTACTGGTATTTTGTTTGTTTGTTTCTTTGTTTGTTTCTTTTGAGACAGGGTCTCCCTTTGTAGTTCCGGATGGCCCTGAGCTCACTGTGTAGCCCAGGCAAGCCTGGAACTCAGCAATCCTCCTGCCTCTGCCTTCTGAGTGCTGGGATGACAGGTGTGAGCCTCCACGCCCGGCACTGTGGTAAGTGGCATTGATTGTTGGTGGGTGTGAGTCTTCACGCCCAGCATTGTATGTGGTTACTGGGGATCGAACTCAGGACCTTGCAGTTGTGAGCCAGGTGCCAGAACCACTGAGCTGATCTCTGGCCCTGTTTACCCTCTCTTGCCTTCACCTCTGAGTAATAGATCCAGCAAGGCACCACCCATCAAACCTGGAAGAGCTTCTTCTGACACTTTTCATTCCATTTTCTCAGAAACAAAGTAAGTGACTCCTTTGGTTTCTCCAGAACAGAAGCCAAACCTGATTCAGAGTTGTGTGATTTTGGAAATGTAAAGAGAGGACTAGACATAAATGAGAATCCATCAGAAGTCATAGCAAAGAAAGCCCAGGAAAACACTTGGTAAGTCTATCAAAGACCTGGTGATTCCATCATGGAGTTGAGGTATTTTGAGTACAACTATTTTTAACAGGCTCAAGTCTGTGACTAAATATTTAACCAGTTTGTGTTTGAGACTTAGTAGTTAATATTCTTCTGCTTGTTTTGAAAATTTGTAGCATAATTAATTGTGTAGACTTTCAGGGTTGTGTATATTTCCTTAATACACTCATGCAGGCAATTGTCTGTTAGGAGAAAGAGTGCTCGAAACCAATGTACACGGCATCATGAGGCTGATGCCAGACCTCAGTACACACTGTGTTCGCACAGCGCCTGCTGCCGTGGGCCTTCAGCAACGTGAAATCAAAGGGATCCTCTAACCCACTAGTGGAAAACCAGCAGGGGTTCTTATCGAGATGCATTTCAAGTCCTGTGTATATCCCTCAAGTAAATCCTGGAAGTAGTTCAGAGAGCCTTTCATTTTAGAGAAACTTTGCATAGTTTGACACAAACTGCTTTGGTGAGAAATGCTGTTGGAACATTTAGATGTGACAAAGTCCAATGCTACTCAGGCCTGAAGCATGAAAATCAGGCCGGGTGATGCAGCCTAATGCCGCCCTGTTGTCCTCTGGTGGGAAAAATCATCCAGTTCTGGGAGGCCGCAATCATCCCTTCCCGCGAGGTCATGCGTAACAGCTGGAAAATTCCCTGTGACCCTCTGTTTGAGCATTCTTTTTTTCTCTTCACAGCAACGATTCCTTTCCCTATTTTGTTACATGCAACCATTCCTGGAGACCTAAATTAGAAATCTGCTCTCATCTCATGGCACACATGACCCCAGTGGCTCCCCATCTTCCAGTCCATCTTCATACACATCGACACCATCCAGAACAGATCCAAGATTCCCACAGGGATCCCTGAGGTCATTCGTGGCAACTCAGACCTCTCCTGAGTGTTTCACAGGCAACTGTGCCACGGCTCCTGCGTGCCACCCTCCTTGACCACAGGAATTTGGGGTTTAATTCATTCATGTCGATATTTAACATCAGTGAGATACACAGTGATTTTAACAATTCGATTGGTTTTGGTGGTAGCTAAAAATAATATCTGGGTTGAAAATTTTGATGTTTGAATACTGGCAGTTAAGATGACATTTGAGCAAAATCGACCATAGAGAACGCTAGACAAAAAGGGGATAGCATTCCAAATGTCTGGACCATTGCATACATTGTGTCTATCCTGTATCCTTCAGAAAACCAGCATGGCATGAACTTTTTCTACAGATACATATAATCATTCCTGATGCTTTACTGGGCCAGCTTATCCTGTGCATGCGTAAGAAATGGCTTTGAACCCTGTCAAGGGAGTGACCTTTCTCTCTCTTAATGCACTTGGCACTCGGGGGAACATCTTTGTGCTTGTGAACTACATGCTCCGCCTTGGAGGCAGCGAGAAGAAGTCTATGCACTTTATCCTCCTCCACTTGGCTTTTACAAAGGTCATCGTGCTTTTCGTAAAAGGGATTCCTAAGACAATAGCAGCCTTCGGACAGAAAAACTTCCTCGATGACACAGGCTGTCAGATTGTTGTCTACCTGGAGCGGGCGGCCCGGGGCCTGTCCATCTGCACCAGCGGTCTCCTCACGGTGGTCCAGGCTGTCACCATCAGTCCCACAGACTCATGTGGAGGAGGCTTGAGCTAAGGACCCCACGGCACATCCTTGCCGCTTTTGTCTTCTTTTGGATCCTCAATTTCTTAATAAGCATGAACTTACCATTTTCTATCATAAGCACCAATAGTGTGAACATATCACAGATTAGTAAAGGTGACATGTATTGTTATTTTATATCAGAAATCCAGATAATAAGATGGACATTTCTCACACTGATGGTCTTGCGTGACGCTGTGTTTCTGGGTGCCATGGGTGGGGCGAGTAGCTACCTGGTGTTCGTTCTCCACAAGCACCACCAGCGTGTTCTGCACCTGCAGACGTCCAAGTTCCTTTGCAAAACTCCCCCTGAGATCAAAGCTGCTCAAAGTGTTCTCATCTTGATGCTTTGTTTTCTTTTCTTTTATTGGGCAGATTGTGCTTTTTCCTTGTTTTTCAGTTCCTCTCTCAATCTTGATTCCATGATATTAAATATTCAAGAGTTTCTCGCTCTTGGCTATGCAATTCTGAGCCCATTTGTGCTGATTCATAGGGATGGACACCTGGGCACATGTTTTCACTGTGAGGAGGACAAAAAAGAGCACACACACACAGAGAAACAGTTTTCTTGATCTTTTCTGTAAATTAGTTTGAAAGAAATCTTAGTTCTCCCACCCTGTGTGTAAAGCCAAACAGAGTCACAGTAGCAGAAATGTATCGGGATTCCCGGTCATGAACGATCATAGAGGCCTGCAGCGCTCAGGCGACGCAGAGGTGGTGGAAAGCCCGAACGGCACAGACTGCTCACCTCCTGCTCCGCCGCCCTCCAGAGCAGCGTTACGTCTGTTACCCTGAGATTGGTCTTTACTCCCAGGGTTCTTCCTGTAGGATCAGAAGCACAACCTGCTGAGTTTTATCCAAATGATTAGTCATCCAGGATTTACCTTTGTAGGTTAGTTTTACAGATATACTTGCTGTTTATATTAGGAAAGATATGGAACATTTTTTACTGTTCGTTAGTTCATAAGCATAATTTAAATATTATCAAATAACTTTCCATGGCTACTTGAAAATTCCCAAAATATCCATCCATAGAAAAGCCTTTTATGTTACTCATGCACCATGGTGAGTTCACAATTCATTAATTTTTTAAAAGTATACAAGATGGGGGCCGGAGGGTTAGCTCAGTGGTTCCGGCGCCTGCCTCACAAGTGCAAGGTCCTGAGTTTGATCCCCGGTAACCACATAGAATGCTGGGCGTGGAGACACACCCACCAACAATCAACACCGCATACCACAGTGCCGGACGTGGTGGCTCACGCCTGTCATCCCAGCACTCGGGAGGCAGAGGCAGGAGGATTGCTGAGTTCGACGCTTGCCTGGGCTACATAGTGAGCTCAGGGCCAGCCTGAACTACAAAGCGAGACCCTTTCTCAAAAAAAAAAAAAAAGTATACAAGATGTAATTTTAATACAGAGAAGGTCTATGGATATGTAGTAGAGTTCAAAATGTCATAAAACACATTACACTTTATTGTACATACATGATAACTATCTAGAGGAATAGACATCACATTATAAATTTTGACTTAATGATTGCTTATACATTAAATGTCATTTTATAACTCTCCATATTACTCAGCTTTAAAAATGTGATTTTTGTCCTGTTTGAAGATGAATAAATTATTTCTCAAAAAATTTTGTCCTGTTTGTAGACAGTTGTTAGAGTACCAGCACTCCCTACAATGCTATTATTTTATCATCAGAGAGCTATAAAATGATCTGATTCAATGTTAATTTAAAGGAAAAATCCAGCTCTTAGTTTCTCTCTTTTTTTATGTACTGGGGATCAAGCTCAGGACCTTGCACTTGTGAGGCAGGCACCAGAGCACTGAGGTAATTCCCAACCCAAGCTCTTAGTTTCTTAAAATGGAGCCGTTCAGTACAAGTCACTGTGCAAAATGTATGTTTCATGCAAAGTGACATCTGATGTGGTTATTTCCAAAACTCTGTCTGATATTTTGTAGACCAAAGCACAAAATCTTAGAAGTGATAGAGAGAAGTGAGTGCCCCATGTTTAAAGAGTCCTTCTACCAAATTGTGTGTTTGCTGCTATGTATGCTGGGGCCTAGGACGGCACTTGTTAACCATGGTGAACCTTTCTTCTTTTTTTGTTGGACTGTGTTCATACAACTTCTAAATATGAATGTGGGGGTTGATCCGACCTTCAGATACCTGTAGAGGTGATGACAGGGAATAGAAGAAAGACAGAACAACATCAAAGGTTTGAGGGGCTGGAGGAAGCCTGCCTCTACAGACAGACTCAGTGGACTCCAGGGTTTGACCCACTTTTATCAGTGAGCAAAATATGAAGGATATTTTCCCCCTTGTACAAAACTTGTGTATATAGGTGCGGGGGGGGTCTTGTATGGTGGGGGGATGGGAAAAATGAGAATTAAATTGTGTCATATATTGCTACAAATTCTCAATATTGTGTGTGATCATGATCTGTATATATAATGTACCAATAAAGATTCAGATTTTCGTCTGTGGCCATACCACACTGAACGCGCTTGATCTCATCTGGTACTTAGTGTGATATTACCCCCCTTCGTAGTTTTTCCATATCTTCTTGCTTTTGCTCTAGTAATCAAAAACCCACTGAAAATCTCAAGACAAAGGAGAGTTTCTCATATTGCATTTGAGATGTTCTACCATTTTAGGTCATACATTTACATGTTTAATTCATTTTGACCTGGGTATTAGGTGTGATAAAAGGGTCTAATTTCATTCTCCTGTGTGTCAGTATCCATTTTCCCCATTCCCTCGATGCAAGAAATTAATGTGAATAGCTCAGCATCTTACAAAGCCGTTAGATTTTTCTCATGAACTAAAGAGGAAAGCATGAACTGTTACCGTTTTGCTGCGATGCTTACATATAATAGGAATTCTCTGAGACCACGGTCAGATTGCCACAGGCTGACACTGTCTTCCAAGGACCAGATGGCCATGGCTGCAATCAGAGTGAATAATCTGAACTTTCAGACTCAGAAAGTTTTGACATTGACTAGTGAATCATGTTATCTATAGAAAAGGAATAGCTGAAGATGCCGGCACTTTATTTGGTCTGTAGAGGAGGAAAGGTCTAGGGCTACCACATCATGATGGTTCCTATCCATTCTCACCCAGAGTTCCTTGAATGACGGGGAACGCAGACCCTCCTGAGCAGTGTTACCAGACTGCCAAGGCTGTGCAGTGACAACCTCCGGGCACTCTTCTCCGAAGGGACCTACGTCATTTCCTAGGGTGGATGGGTAGTGGGGCAAAGGGCAGCACTGGACATTTCGGGGGCCCATGGTTTATGGACACTCTGTACAAAC
>PVIC010052488.1:0-12161 GCA_004025085.1 Thryonomys swinderianus | reverse complement strand
GCCCAGGCCCTGCCAGACGCCCTGCTACGGCCCCAGGGTCTCCACGTTCTGCAGTCCCTGCCGGACGACTTACGCTGGATCTCTGGGCTTTGGGTCCAGCAGCTGCCGCTCCCTGGGCTACGGGTCAAGGAGCTGTGGCTACTCACTGGGCTGCGGCTCCAGTGGCTTCAGGCCCCTGGGTTACAGAGTCCGTGGCTTCCCTTCCCTTAGTTATGGGTCTGGGTTCTGCCGTCCATCTTACCTAGCTTCTAGAACCTTCCAGTCTCCTTGTTACAGACCTACTTGTGGCTCTGGGTTCTTTTGAATTCTCATTTAAAAACTGAAAATTATCGCTTCTTGGCCTTTTGGCTAAGATCAAGTGTAAACACTGAAAATTAAATTATATCTAATAAAATTACATAATCTAGCAATTAAATATGTTGTTCACAGTATCATTTTTGGGTGTGGCTTTATATTTTAAGATAGTGGAATTCCATACGTAGGTTTTGGAGCATGCAATGTGTTTAATTTGAGTAAATACCTGTTGGCTTTGGGCATGTTCTTTGCTAGGAGTAATAATTTCTTGCATGACCATCACTTGCCTATACATAATTATCTTGATAGCAATGAAAATTACCTGAGACTAAAGCAAATGCATTTCCACTGTGAAAGGAAAACAAAGAAATTGTTAATATGAGCACTAGACGTGGGAATAGTAAGATATAATGTATAAGGTGAGCTGAATACTCAGACAAATACCAAGACCTAGTATTTGAGGCCTATAGGTTCTTAGTGAAGAGAAAACTAAGGACAAACACTTTGTTCTTTGTTGTTTTCCCTACTTCCCAGAATTAATCTCTTGCATAGCTGTGATATCCCTAAATCTCAACTCCAAACAACTGCAGAGAGAATCCCAATGTTCAGAGGTGGAATTAAGTAGCTTTATGATATACACACAGCTTTATGACAAGGTAACCTCATGATGCTTCTCCAAGGCACAAGTTCAGTGAAGCTAAAAGCAAACACCTCATCAGTGTTGAGGAAACTTTATTCAGCAGTCTAAGTCCAGATCCTGAAACAGAACCAACATCAAAGTCTTGGATACAGAACTAAAATCAAAGATGGATATAGTTCATTTAGTCCAAGATCTCAGGAAGCAACTATGAGAGCAGAGAACGTGAAAGAATCAAAGAGGAAAATGTAACAAAAGGATCTACTTTTATTTGATTTTCTAATGAGCAGCTGAGAGAAAATTCTGCAGGGACTTCATAGGAACACAGAGGATGACTTGTAATTGTCTACTCTACGATTTGATCAACAGCGATGAGAATTTCTTTCTTAGCTTTTGTCTTTCACAGTTTGAACAGTGTCTAAGATGTGTCACTTTCTGCAGCCCCTGAATTGTGCGAGGGAGAAGCACGGTCAGAACAATGTCAGGCACACAGTCAGGGATGGGCTGTACACACTTTAGGGAATGCTCTTCACACAGCGGTGGCTGAAGTCTACAGAAAACGGCCATCACTTCTCCTTGGATTACCACCAACAGCATATGAGCTATGCAACCATCTGTGAGCATTCAACCTTCTCTGAGAAACAAGCAAAAATGATGCACTACGGACCTGTGCAGAAATGAAGAAAAGCAGACTTAAAAAGAACTGGGGCGTTTCCAAAATTTTTATTGATCGAGAGCCTAGCAGAATCTCATCTCCTGTGTCAATCTTGTCTGTTTGCACGTTCCTGAATTATTTATTTATTTTTAATATACAATGGCTGGTCTTTAGTTCTGGAGCTATAGAAGTTGCTCCTGGTGGGTATTATTATTATTATTATTATTATTATTATTATATTTCATTAGCCTAAGGTATTTTTCCTTGAGTCCTATGAACAAGAAAAATGAATTTACACTTAGAATAAGAGCTCCAAGGAGGTTGGCACAGTGTATTTCACACATATTTGTGCTAACTGTTAAACCAATGACAGAGAAATGGTGTGCTGTAACAAATTCTCTATTATTCATTTCAGTTATCATTATTAGTATCATTTAGCTTATTCAGACATACTACCCCAAGGTGACAGATATTGTGCCCTTTTAAAAATAATATTGAAAGACATGGATAAGAATACTGAAACTTCCAAACTTCAGTGACACCTACTATAAACTAGATCCAACGTTGGTGAGTCAGACTGAAGGAGAATGGGGCCAATCAGGGAAGAATCATGGGACAATCACCAAATAAATACTACAGTGGGGCGCAGAAAGAGAGCAGGGTAGGAGAGAACGATCTGTCATTCACTGCAAACAAAGGACAGAAGAAAGTTCTGTAAACACGTTTTGCTTTATCATTTAACACTAATAATGACTCCTAAATCAACAAAGTGAGAACTTAAAGATAATACAATCAATGAAAATGAAATCCCTGTTGACAAGAAAAAACACTGATTGCTAGGATAATTTAGAACACATCCAAGTTTTTAATTTTACATTTTTAAGTTGACACTTTTCATGTTATTGGCAGAGCATGGAGACTTACTTGGATAATACAGTCACATATTTAACACAGTTGCAAATGTATTTCTTCACACAATTATTATTATCTTTACAGTGATGTCATCCTTCACCAAAACTTGTGATTCCTTCTGTTACCAAGACAACAAATAATTGTATCCTCACTATTGAACTGTTTTTAAAAATAATGTTATATCACCTTTGTCAAAAAAATTTCTCAAATTTCTGCAGCTTTATTTGGTTTCTTCAGACCAACTAAACAAGTCAGTTGACTTTATATTTGAAATAGTTGACATTTCTGACATAAAAACTAACTTTGTTTTACCCTCGGTGGAAAGATTTTCAGTGTTATTAGAATATAATCACTATGGATTCTTCTTCTTCTTCTTCTTCTTCTTCTTCTTCTTCTTCTTCTTCTTCTTCTTCTTCTTCTTCTTCTTCTTCTACTACTACTACTACTACTACTACTTCATCTTCTTTTAATAAATGAACAAGAAAATTTAAGAATTAATATGAGTAAAAATTATTTAAAGCTCTTCTTAAATGAAAAATTGTGGGCTAGAGAAATACATCTTTTGCAACTGCCAATTATAATCACCCTTACAAGCAATTCTTCATGACTTTTCTTTGAAGTAGATAGTGATATGTCTTCAATAAATTTTTTTCATTTTCATGTATTTAGTGGTATGTACATACTCTAGTGTAAAATATAAATGTCATTGAATTGCTATATGAGTTATGTGTGCACCACCAACTTGTTTAGTAGTAGTAGTAGTCTTCTATTACAATACAAAGGAAATTTACTTTGGTGTGTATTGTTTATAGAAGGCCTACTTTTCACAAAATAAGAAAATGATTGCTACCAGACAAATGACAGATAATTTAAACAGTACAATGTATACCCAAACCACTGTAGCAAAAACATTTAGATTATTCTTTTGTTCTCTAAAGGAACGCCACTTTCATGACCTGTTAGTGCACAACTAACCAGTAACGCTTGAGTATCTTACTACCTCCACCTACTGGTAGCTTGGTGTATGGTAGTATGTTGTTTTGTTTGGGCTGACCAAGGGTTAAAAAAAAAAGGACTGCAGGGCCGAAGATTTAGTTCAGTGGTTCTGGCATCTGCCTTGCAAGTGCAAGGTCCCAAGTTCCATCCCCGGTAACCACATACAACAATACCGGGTGTGATGACTTATGCACAGCAACAATCAGTACCACACACCACAATGCTGGGTATGGTACAGCCTGTCTGTAATCCTAGCACTTGAGAGGCAGAGAAAGAAGGATTGTTGTGCAAGTTTGAGGCTAACCTGGGCTACGTAGTGAGCTCAGGGCAAGCCTGAACTACAAACCGAGACCTTGTCTCAGGAAAAAAACACGAAAACAAAAACTCTCATATAGTAAACTTAATATTTCTTATAAATTGTAACCATTTTACCTTTTATGTAATCTTAGCATATAAGAGATGGCTACTGTTTTAAATTCATTTGTTGCCTTAAAAGTGTGTGTTTTTCATTTTATGTGAAGGTATTTGTGGAATTAACACACAGGATGTAAACATTTCTTTCAAATCAAAAAAGATTATTTCACTCTTCTTAAAGTTTTTTTTTGTTTGTTTGTTTTTTGTTTTTGTTTTTTTTTTTTGAGACAGGATCTCGCTTTGTAGTTCAGGCTGGCTCTGAGCTCACTATGTAGCCCAGGCAAGCCTCAAACTAAGCAATCCTCCTGTCTCTGCCTCCCAAGTGCTGGGATTACAGGTGTGAGCCACCACACCCAGCTCACTCTTCTTAAAGTTTTAAACAATAGTCATAAGATACATAAAATCTCAGCCAGTTATCTAGAAGTAAATTTGAAGAAAAAGATATAATAAAATCACAAGACATGTAAGGGTCAGGTAATAGGTTTTTATTTAAGTTTCTAACATATTTCATTGTGAAACAAGACAAATGGATTAGGTGAAATAATTAAGAAATATATTAAGGAAGAAATTTATTTCAGTATTGTGTAGTTACATAAGGATTGAAGAGCAATTTTGGCTTCTTTCCAATGAATATATCTTCCAGTTACTAGAATTCAATCATTTCTAATCCATGATGGTAAAAGTAGAAGACCAATTTCTAGCTAGTGACAAGATAAGAGATCAAGAGATAGTATTAATCTTAAAATAGTAGGTATTATGTTTAAAATGCTGATTCCTAAAGTATGTGGTTAATAGAAGCCAGATCCACAAGTAGGCTGGAAAGAAGCAGACTGGAAGCTTCTAGAAGAAAAGTAGGTTGGACGGTAAAAGTTGGATCCACAGTTTAGGGATGAGAAAGCAGAAGGCCCATAGCCCACTGACTGGAAGCCAGTGGAGCCAAAGCCCAGCGATGGGGAGCCACAGCCGAAAGACTGGAAGCCCCTGGACCCAAAGCCCAGAGATCCTGAGAAAGTTGTCTGGCAGGTATTGCCCTGGGTGGAGATCTTCGGGCGGTAGCAGGGTGTCTGGCAGGGTCTGGACACCACACAGGACCTCTGACAGCTGAAGGGCTCAGAGAAGGTCTCCTGACAGCCACCGTAGAGAGGGGAGTCCACTTGGTAGCTGATAGGAGCTTGGAAATTAGTGCTGTAGACCAGCTTGCCATGATTGGAAGAACCATAGGAGAAGCCTGGGTACTGCAGGTAGCCTCCACAGGAGCTGGAGGAGAAGTTTCCAGAGGAGCAGCCGAAGGACATGTTGACAGGAGTAGAGTCTTTAGAGGACAATGTTCTGAGTTCGAATGTCGCTCCTTGGGTTGGGGCCTTTATATACCCATCCCCTTGGGTGCGTCACCCCCGTGACCCATGAAAACGAGTTACTCGTTGTTTCTAATTGAATTGCAAAGATGATCATAGACATTTATGTGCAGTTTTGGTGGTTTTACAACAGGAAAACAGGGTCATGTTTGTGACCTCGGAATTCAAGTAATCGTGTTGAATCTTCAAAGCCATTATTCATCTTCCCCTAGCAGAGGGCACCCTTCAGATCTCTTGGAGAACTGTGGAGGTAGACAGTGTCTGGGCTGAGGGAAGCTGCCTAATTAAAAATAATTGATACCAGTTTCACAATCTGCCTCGAAATTGTTGCCATCTGGCTAGCAAAGTTGTTCACCGATCTATTCATAGTTGCTTCTTTTAAACAAATGAAAAAAATACATTGATTATTTTTTTCTGCAAAGTGGTAAAGTTACTAAATGAATAGCATCACTGGAAAGCCACAGTATTCATATGCAAGGCATAGACAGGTTTCTATTTTAACTGCTTCACAATATAAATGATTTTCGTGAAAAATCACCTGACACTGTGCTGACATTTGAAACTGTATGTGGATTTTTAAGACCCTATCTTAGCTCTTCATTGTGTCTGCTGTACTCTGACTTAGATGCTATAAACTGCTCCAAGCTACTTTGAAATGTTAAAGATTACTCATCCAGTATCTTGAAAAAGCTAAAAACAAAAGGAGCAGAAAATATATGGCAGAAGTGCACAAGGTATTTCTATCTCTACATAGTGTTTCCCTCTAGAAGAATTCCCAGAATTTGGAAGACATTTTTGTGCTAAAGAAAGCGTATAGAGTCCATGTCTTGAAGTGTTGAGGCAAAGGAAACATGCTAAGGACAGTCTTCTTCTGTCTCAGAAAAAAACCTCTATGACTTCTACTTAAGTTGTTCCCCAGGTGCTTCTGATAAAAATTACAAATTCTGTAAAGTGAGGATCATATTGTTTATTAACCTGAGACCCATATTTCCCCTCTGTGTAAGCAGGTAATGAAGACGGATGGCTGTGGGAAGAATGATTCTTAAGGTTCATTTTGCTGTGGGCTCTGTGCTGTTTGACTTGTTTGTGTCATAGATAAAGGTCTTCTCTGCATTCTGAACAAAAAGTGTTTGGATGCTGTGAAGGCATCCATTTATTTTTTTTTAATTTTTATCTTTATTGGTACATTGTATATACACATCATGATCCACTCAATATTGGGAGTTTGTACCAGTATATGACACAATTTAATTCTCATTTTTTCCTGTTCCCCTACCCACCCCACAACCCTTTACCAGATCGGCTCGACAAAAACTCAGCAAGGAAACCCTTGAGCTAGACCAAACTCTTGAGCAAATGGACTTAGTAGATATCTGCACAATATCTGCACAAAGTCAAACTTCACATTCTTTTTAGCTGCCCATGGATCATTTTCTAAAATAGACCACATACTAGTTCACAGAACAGGTTTAAGTAAATGCAAAGGAATTGAAGTTATCCCCTTCTGTGATGCCAGACCATAATCCCCTGGAATTGGATCTGAATAGCAAAAGAAATTCCAAGATTATCCCAAATACTTGGGTTTTCCATTTATTTTTGAGAAAAGAATGCTTATAGTTACATAATATCTGATCTCACAGACTATTTTTCCAGCAACATGTTTTACATAGGAACAGATGACCTTGAAACAAGCCAGAAAATTCAACTTAGCCGAACTAAATATTTATGTGGAGGTTCATATTCAATATTTTATTGACAAATAAAACAAGAAGTTTTGAAAACTACTAGAATGTTTCATGCTATCTGTAATCAAGTGCCCTAATCGATAAGAATTTTTTATTTTAGGACAGGACAAAATTGTTATTTTAGGACACAGTGTGTTACCTAACGAATGAAACATGGTTGAGGAATAGTCTGTCAACTAAAAAGGTTTCACGAAATCAATCACTGGAAATAGTACAGCAAAGATCTCTTGTCTTGAATGTGACTGGAGTCTCATGTACATCTTCCTCATCAAATATTACCAGTACTTTGATTGGAAATCTGACTATCTACCAAAGCAGGTCATGTTAATTTTCCTAATATTATCTACTTCACCAGTTTAGTTCTTCAAAGAATGAATTTCAAATCATTTTCATTATACAGTTTGTTAGTTATGGATAACAAGAATTTTGTTTACTTTCAAGATTTTTTTTTTTTTGAGACAGGGTCTTGCTTTGTAGTTCAGGCTGGCCCTGAGCATGTACCGCGTCTGGAAATCTCAAAGCATTCGTTCTCTATTTCACATCACCATCTGTTTTGATATCTTTTCTCGCTCACATTTTAATTTATGTGATTTGTAACTATGCATCCTTTAGATCCTTAGTTCTTCCATACATTCAATAGAGTACATATTATTTTTATCCTCAACAATATCAACATCACCAAACAATACTGAGACTTCATAGAGGGTACGTTATACTTTATTGAATTTATTACTGATTTTCTAAGATTCGGGTTTGGAAGATTTTATGTTAGGTTACTTCATTCATTTTTTAAAAGTTTTTGTCAGCCCACATTTGCTAAGGATTACTTTCATTAAGAAAGTAGGAACAGAAGATAAAGCTCGGGGACAGAGCTCTGAACACTTACTTAGCATACAGAAGACACTGGCTTCCGCATCACGGACACACAAAAACCAGAGAGCAGGTGGAGTTCAGAGAAAATGTTGTCAAATGTTGTTACAATGTTGTCTTCAAAGCACTCACACCTCAAACTGAATCATTCATTCTTAAAAACAGGGACAAAAGTAATACGACTGCTTGTGTTACAAAAAAACTAAATCCAAACTTATTATTCATTCATTTAGCATGTCTGTCAGTTAAGAGTGTGGTTTTGTTCATAAAATATACAGTATTTTGGAGAAGGAAAATATAAATTTGATTTTTTTGTGTTCAATTGGGTTCCTGAATTGAGAGTAGTGTACTTGTCTCCTTCAAAGTACATATTAGAGCTCTACACACAACAGAATTCTCAAACTGTGACCCATTTAATATAATATTTTAAAGGTCAGAATGAATAAAGCTTCAATCATATACATACAATTATGATAGTTTTCAATCTACGAGGTAGATGATTGAAATAGGCATTTTTTCCCCATGAACAACTGCTTTGAAAAACTAATGAAATTCTTTCATTTAAAAGTCTGCATTCATAAAACATTCTTTGAAGGTTAATGTAGGTCAGTTTTACTGAGGCCTAATTAAGTTTTCTCATTAAGATGACCATATGCAATGGCACCCATCTGCAGGGTATATAAGTACCCAGTATTGAAAGTGTCTGTGACACTCACGCACTTCTTCCTGCTCTCCAGCTGAACTCAGAAGTCCCGACAGCATGTCTTACAACTTCAGCTCCGGAAATTTCTCCTCCCAATCTCTTGGAGGCTTCCTGAGGCCCACAGTTTCTGCCTACGACTCTGTCTACCCCACAAATGTGATCATCCCTCCAAAGGCCTACCAGCTGGGCTCCTCCATCTACGGTGGACAGCAGGAGAGCTTCTGGGAGCCCATCGGCAACCAGTTCAGCACTGGGACTAGATCCATCCAAACACCCTGCTTCCGCCCAAATCATTTCGTCTTGTCCAGTCCTTGGCAGACAAATTACACTGGATCCCTTGGATATGGCAATGGTGGCTTTGGATCTTTTGGTCTTAGAAGCTGTGGCATCCAGCGCTGGGGAAATGGATCCACTTTCTATCGCCCGTCTTACTTTTCCACTGGAAGTTTCCAAGGAACCGGTTTCTAAACACCAGCCTTTGGCTCTTGCATTTTTGGATCAATTTATTGAATATTCCTCACGAATATTATTGAATATTCTTACTTATTGAGTATTCCCCACCTTTTCATGCTCACCTCTCCACCTGAAGGAACTTTATACTTTCATTTGTTCAGTACTTAGAATTTAACTCTTACGCCAGGGCTGAAAATCATTTCTGCTGCCATCATTCTAAAAATCTTCTGTGGTTGTTTCTCACTCACTCATGCATGTCTTAAATAAACATATTCTGTGTTCTGAATTCTGATATTCTACTTTCCTTTATGAATAAAGCACAGTTATTGAATACATCCCCCCCCCTTTTTTTTGAGACAGGGTCTCACTCTGTAGTTCAGGCTGGCCCTGAGCTCACTGTGTAGCCCAGGCAAGCCTGGAACTCAGCAATCCTCCTGCCTCTGCCTCCTGAGTACTGGGATTACAAGCGTGACCCACTACGCCCGGCACTGTGGTGTGCGGCACTGATTGCTGGTGGGCATCAGTCACCACGCCCTTTATTGTTGCATGTGGTTACTGGGGATTGAGCAGTCTCTGGAACCACTGAGCTAAATTTCTGGCCTTATATTCCTAATTTCAACTGTCTTCAGTTTTGTTTTTTTCCATGTAGTATATTTAATTAATGTTGTATTGGGCAGAAAATAGGAACTTTAGATGAAAATTAAAATATAGTGCAAATTTCATATGTCATATTTTGAGAAAACTTTATTCTCTAACGAGTACATTCACACAGAATTGTTTCTGAGACTTTTCTTTCTAGTGGCTTAACACATTTTAATTTAAATAGAGTTCATGTTAATAATTATATTTGGCCGGGCATGGTGGCTCACACCTATAATCCCAGCACTCGGGAGGCAGAGACAAGAGGATTGCTGAGTTCAAGGTTTGCCTGAGCTACATAGTAGGCTCAGGGCTACAAAGCAAGACCCTGTCTCAAAAAAAAATAATAATAATAGTTATATTTGATCCAGAAAATGGCTATAAATGTAACTATGTAACAGTTTCAAAGGGAAAAGAGAAATAAAGTTCAGTAGGTTTCCCAAGAAAGTATGTGAAAACTGAGATAAGAAATAATAAATCAGCTCTCTACGGCCACCTCAGAGGATAATAAGCATCCTATCTGGCCTCTGGCCCCTATTTTGTGATTTAGCCATACATTGTCAGAAAGAACTTTCAGAAACTAAACATAGAGTTCACAGTAAAGATATTTGATATAGAAATGACAATATGTAGTAGAATAATCATAAATACAGGTAATGAATGAATCTTTTTGTGTTATAATGGGAGCAAAATGTAAAGGTTGCACATTCTTAATTTTCATATAGGTTCTTCTTGTGTTCCTTGTATACTTATGTAAAATGCCCCTAAGTGGTCAATATTAAAAGAATTAAAAACATCGAGCCTTGTAGATGTGAAAATGTAGCAGGTAAATGCACATATTGAGAGTGAATTGCATTTCATGCACACAAGCCTCGCTCACCTCTGTGTGTGGACAGCAGCGTGTTAGCAAAGCTCTCTTCCATTGCATCAACTGTCTTCACCTCTCTACACAGTCTATTATTACCATTGTTCTTCCTTTGTTCTCCAGGGTCTCAAATAAATGTTCTTAGAAAACAACGATCCTAATTTTCATAACCAAATTTTATTATGGTGAACAGTAAACTTATTTTAACATCCTGACCTTATTTTTGCTCAGCAAATAAAAAGAACACAACCCGGTTTTAAAAAAAATGGTCACAGGTTATTACACATCTCTTATCTTCTTGTTGAGAAATATGCTTGAAACTGTCTCAAAGAAAGACCTACATCTTCTGAAATAGAGTATTTGTCTCCTCTGAGAAAATTGTGTTAAGGCTCACTCTGACCACCATATCTGGTTAGCATGGCCAAGGTACCTCACAATAAGCTCTGACCAGAAATACTGATGATTAATGTATTGCCACATTGTGAATTGGGCGACTCTTTTAGAATAGAGTGTATTGAGTCATTTTTCTACAATTAATAAGTAGGCCATATCCATCATCATGTTTTTCTTTGGAAGAATCACTTGCTAATATGTTGGTAATGATAATTTGAAGGACCAAATTATGTAGAAGATACAGTTCTTGGTTGAGGGTCTCATTTTAAAAAGATGTCAAAATGTGGAAAATAGGATGTGGCACTCAACACAACATTTCAGTTACCATTTAGACCAGGATTATACATGAGGAAGCAGGAACAAAGTGGATTGTAAATTTAACTAAAAGAAATATTCCCTAAAAGATCAAACAAAAAGTACCAGGGATTTAGCTCAGGAGTACAGCACCTGCTTTGCAAGTGCAAGGTTGTGAATTTGATCCCTCATGTTACCAAGAAAACCCCCCAAATTTTATTTAACAATTTTTGCCCCATAGTAGACTGAAATTCTGTAATTACTCTTTGAAACTTTCCAATGACCTACTCTTTCTCACATAAAATCATCTAACTATGTTAATATAGCACCACAACTGAATTATCTTTCTAGTTCAAGCTCAGTGCTTTTTAAATTATATTTCCTCAAACATTGCTTTACATGTTTACTGTGATATTTTCATATTTCATTCCCTGTGACAATATTCTGCTATTTAAATTTACTATTCTCTAGACACTAAGTTGAGCTTGAAATTTTCCTGTACAATTTTGCCAATTTCCATTGCTTTTTTCATAAGGTTATAGCAAGCACTTAGATCCAGGTTCTGGAGAGAAACAAAACCTATCAGAGTGGGAGACTGTGTGCATGGAGTGGGCTTCAGAGAAAGGGACACGGGGACTTATAATGAGGATTTGGCTCATCTATCTATGGAGGCTGGGAAGCTGTTCAGTCCATTGTCTGTAAACAGGAGGCTCAATCTGAAATATAACCAAGTCTTACTTACAACAGTGGAATACTTCTCGCCGAGTTCATAGCACAGTATTATTTGGACTTAGGAAGTAGAGATTGACTTTTTCAATGGGCATCCAAAGTTCTTCATTTATATGCTATGGTATTATATTGAACCCATGCTATGCTATCCCTATCCCAATTTGTCAGTGTCCTATGCCCAGGGTCCACAGTTAAGAATTGTCCCAT
>PVIC010052487.1:0-12146 GCA_004025085.1 Thryonomys swinderianus | reverse complement strand
CGAATTCCCCAATGTTATATGTGATTTTGAGATGTATATAAATTGTACCAATAAAGAATTCAATTTTTAAAAAAAAGTAATGAGATGGGCAGAAAGTTTCAGGTATTAATGGCTTGGTTTTTCTGTGACAAACCCCACCTGAAGCCATCCAGGAACCCACTGGGAATTGCCACACTAGAAAAACAAGTCAAGAAAAGCTCATTTGTCCATGGCCCACAGTGAATCCCTTTCTTCCTTCAAAAAGGATAATTTAAGTATAGATGTGAGGTAATTATCTCTTGGTAACAATTACCCCAAAACTTAGTGCCTTTAAATATCACACACGTATTGTTTTACATATTCCATGAGTCCAGAGACCCAAATGTAATTTAACTAGGTCCTCTGCATCAAGTTTCTCACACCATTGCCATCAGGTGTTTGCCAGGTTTGAAGACTCATGTCCAGGCTCAACTGGGGAAAGATCTACTTTCTAGCTAACATAATTTTTTTTTTTTTTTTGAGACAGGGTCTCGCTTTGTAGTTCAGGCTGGCCTTGAGCTCACTATGTAGTCCAGGCAAGCCTCGAACTCAGCAATCCTTCTGTCTCTGCCTCTCGAGTGCTGGGATTACAGGCATGAGCCACCATGCCTGGCACTAGGGTATGTGGTATTGATTGCTGGTGGGTGTGAGTCACCACACCCAGCATTGTATGTGGTTACTGGGGATCGAACTCAGGACCATTGTGCTTGCTAGGCAGGTGCTGGAACCACTGAGCTAAATCTCCGGCCCTAGCTAACATAATTTTTAATGGTTTTTGGTTCTTTGTAGATTGTTAGACTGAAAAGCTTGGCTATGTTGGCTGAAGGCCCCTTCAGTTCCTTACATTTTGCTTTGTAAAAATATCCAGGCCAAGAAGGCAGTAGAGAATTTGCTAGCAAGATGAGACCATAATCTATCCCATCAACTTTGCCACATTCTGTTGATCAAAATCAAATCATTCATCCAGGCCATACCCAAGGGAAAGAGATTCCATAACACATGAACAGTAGGAAGCAGAGATCTACCTTAGGGAGATGGGGCCTCTATGACAAAATTTTATTGGTCTAGTGGCTTAAATAAGATTGATTTCTCACAGTTCTAGAGGTTGGGAAACCCAAGGTCAAGGTCCTCTAAGATTTAGTGTCTGATGAGGGCTGTCTTTCTGGTTTAACTCCCATCTTGTATCCTTACATGGGAAAGGGAATGAGCTCTGAACTCTTTCTCTTTTAAGGGCATTAATCCCATCATGGGGCTTCAGACCTCTTGACCTCATTTAATCCTAATCATCTCCTGAAGACCCTAATGGAAAATATCATCACATGGGGGATTCGGGCTTCAACAGATGAATTGAGGGGGAGCAAAAGAGAAAAACTCAAAATCAAAAACTTTTTCCTGTACTGTATGTTCATACACTTCTCTTCTAACACCAAATGACAGATAGTTTTCCCCAACCAGCTAATTCTCCAGCTCTAGCCACCATCTGGATATCCTGCAATTAAATTATAACACTGACTACCTAGAGCACAATTCCACAAGACTGCAGTCCATTTTAGATATCAGTTACTAAGTAATGGGTCCCAGGTTACCCATACTTTTGTCGAACTTGACTATAAATCCAGGGTTCCTAGGCTTTATAATTTGCTGTTAGGGTTCACAGAACTCAGGAAAACCCAATTATCACTTTAGTATATAGAATATGTTAAAGACACAGATGAAGAAGAACTTTGGCTTAAGGTCAGGAGAGCATCCTGAGCACAGAAGCTTCTGTCTGTGGAGTATGCTGTGCTGCACCTGAATGTGTTCACCAACTCAGAAACTAAACACATCTTCTAGGAATTTTTAGGGAGGCTTCATCATACAATGATGACCAATTGTTAACTCAGTTTCTACCCTATTTCCCATCCCTGGAGATTGACAAATGAGGTTGAAAGTTTCAAGTTTTTAATCATGGTATGACCTTTCTGGTGACCAGCCCCCTCCATGAAGCTAGCCAAGAACCCTCCAAGAATTGCCTCATTAGAACACAAGATATTCCAATCACCCAGGAAACTTACAGGAATTGGGAGCAGGAATGAGAGGTCAAATGTGTGGGGAGTTCTTTTGTTTTAAGACATAGTCTAGCTTTGTAGTTCAGGCTGGCCTTGAATTTAGTACGGAGTCCAGGCTAGCTTCAAGCTTATAGCTGTGGTCCTACCTCAGCCTCCTAAGTGCTGGGATTACATGGGTGCACCCCCATACTTGGAATACTTTTTGTTATATTAGAGTAGTATACAAACATTTAGTTGATAGGGGGAAAATTGAGATCTATCTTTGAAAGCCATCAAGTTGGTACCTATATTTGGGTTCCTTTATTCTCAGATAGTGTTTTTTTAAAAAAAAAACTAGATCAAAACAATCGATGTGTGGTTATAAAACACTAGTATGCTCACTGGTAGGCTTAATGTTGGCCCCTGAAAGATATATATATCATAAACCCTAGAGCCTGTGAATATATGACCTTTGATAGCACACAGGACTTTTCAGAGGTAGTTATGGATTTTGAGATGGAGAGATCTTCCTGGATTATCCACACTTCCAGTGCTATCACAGTTTCTTATAACAATGAGAGGCAGGACAAGCTGAGTCAGAAGGCACTGTGACAGTGGGAACAAAGGGGGGGAAAGAGGTGACGACAGAAGAAGGGGGTGTGTTACAATAATGCAAGGCATATGGACACTAGGAGATGGAAAAGGCAAGGAACAAACTCTTCCCTTGAGCTTCCAAGAGGGACTCAGTTTTGCTGACACCTTGATTTTAGCCCTGTAATATCCATGTAGTATTTCTGGCCTTCAGAACTGGAAGATGATAAGTGTATGTTGTTATAAGCCAGTAAAGTTTGTGGTAATTTTTTCCAGAGGCAATAGGAAACTAATTCACTCACCAAGAGACCTAGAAGAAACCCACTTAGGACATTTTTTAAGAAACAAGGGGTTTGAATATAAATTATAGGGTAATGAGCTTCTGGGGGCTTTTCCTGCCCTCAGTGACTGTGAAGCATAATTTACATCTTGTAACTTCTCAATTTTTAGGAAAATATTTCCCGTTCTCTTCTACATCAAATCCTATCAATATTGACATGCTCAAATGAAATGTCTTAGGGTTCATTAAAAGGGATATGGGTTTCTCATACTCCTCAAAAAAAAAGCAAAAACGTGTTTAGCAGAGAATACCGAGGCTTCCATTTCTAAAGCTTGTTGCTTGTATTTATTTGTACCTCAGAAGTGGAAATACTGGCTGAGATACTTGGCACAGATTGCTTTTCGTTTTTGGTGTTTCACAGTCAAGTGTTATGAAATTCTCTTTCTCTTTCTCTTTCTAGTGCCTGGAAATCTTGGCTGCTACAAAGATCATGGAAACCCACCTCCTCTAACTGGTACCAGTAAAACATCCAACAAACTTACCATACAGACCTGCATCAGTTTCTGTCGGAGTCAGAGGTTCAAGGTAATGGCTCTATGAATATATAACTGTAGAAAAAGCTAAAGATCCAAGTATGTTTTGCTGAGGTAACTTAAAAATGTGTATTAAAAAAAACACAAATCTGTCAAACTATACAGCTCTACTTTTCTGCCAAGGAAAAATTAGAGGAGTGAGGTTAAGATTCAGGAGGGTAGTAAGGCAGCATTCTCATGCCTCCTGCGTCCCTATGGCAACTCTGGATCATTGCTTACTTTCTTGTATAAGATGTTTTGGGGTCATCTTGCACTTTCTCAGAACTAATACAATAATTAGTAATTTCCTCTAAAGAGTTTCTTTTCAGTAGAGAATATGATTTAGAAACCAGATCTAGATGCTAAGTATATTGTTTGCTATCAGTACATCACTGCTTCCAGGCCCTCTCAATGGATGGAGCTTAGAAATACATATGTACATGCATACACATACAGCTACACAATTGTACATTTTTCTGGGTCCTTCTCTATCCAAAATCATACACTTATACTAATCCAATCTCTATCAGAAACTATAGGATTTATTATAGTTTTTTATATATGTATTTATATGCTCAAATGCTATGCAAGTACTCAATCACTTGATCATGTGGGGTCAACTGCTTTTCTCAGCCAATTGTCTCAATAGGCCCTGAACCCTGAAAAGCTGTCTTCCTTGCTAGAGACTAAGAGCCTTTGGACAGAAAGGAAGGAATGAAAGGCAGGAGGGTAGGAGAGTAAGATGAAAGGAAGAAGGGGAAGAGAAATCTTTTCTTCTTTTCTGATATAAAAAACAACAGCACTATTAGACTTTAAGGAATTAATTTCAGATAAGAGAGTACACAGGAAGAAAAGAAAACATTTTAGATTGGTAAACTGGCTAGAGCCCAGTAATCTATACCTTGGCTTATTCTCAGATTCTCAGGGAACACAATGATGTCCCTGCTCATGATACACAGGGGCCCAAATATTTAGCTTGGTCAGGGGTCAAACAAGGATGCTACTATGTGTTGGAAATTTTCCTCCCAGTTTTTAAATAGGAATGTGAAATGGGACAGCCATCCTGGAAAGGTTTAGGCATTCAGTAGAAAGTGAAACATACACTTATAATTATGACCCAGCAGTCACATTCCTATTTCATACCTTAGAAAAATGAAAATTTATATTTATACAAAAATCTATACACAAACGCATTGAGAATTAGAACTAGAAGTAGTTCAATAGATGAACAAACTATAGTGTGTTCATAAATGCACTACTATACAATAAAAGTAGTGAGCTAACATTACCTGCATCAATTTAGATGATCCTCAAAGACATTATGTTGAGAAAAAAATCCAGTCTCAAAAAGTTATGTACTGCTTGATCTATTTTGTTACATTGTATTACCCAAAACCTAGATATAATAGTAGAAAACTGGTCAGTGGTTGCCAGGGGTATGGCTGGGGGCTATAAAGTTATGGCACAAAGAAAGTTTTGGGAGTGATACAGGTACTCTGTACATTAATAATGCTTGTGATTGCACAAATCTGCACATGTGTTAAAATTTATGGAACAATATGCCGAAATACAGTATTGTATGTTGATATAAATGAAATGCAAATTTTTTTTTCTTTTTTTTTGGAGACAGGGTCTCACTTTGTAGTCCAGGCTGACCCTGAGCTCACTGTGTAGCCCAGGCAAGCCTCGAACTCAGCAACCCTCCTGCCTTTGCCTCCCGAATGCTGGGATTACAGGCATGAGCCACCACACCTGGCTAAACACAAATTTTAAAAGGGGGCTTCTAATAAGTTTGCTATGAGGATTTGCTATAAATTACTTTCTACCTGTCATATAGTAAGTAATCAACAAAATGTTTAACTTATTAATGTTTCAAGTTTATGGGATTTTTCTTCTCCTTAAAACTTAATTAAATACAGTGGAAATGCAAATATTAAAAAAGGGTGCTCATTGACAGGGAAACACATTCATGGTGTGTGGTGGTGAGTAGTTCCTTGTCAGCTTAGCATCAGGTGTTGGTACAGTGGGGCCAGGGAAAATGTCCCAGGGAAAGGTGGCCTAGAAAGGCAAAGCTGATTGCCAGGGGCCAACTTGCGGGCTCCTTCAATCCAGCTGACAACGCTCCCTGTGTGCTGCTTGTCTGTCATGGCAGTTTGCTGGGATGGAGTCAGGCTATGCTTGCTTCTGCGGAAACAACCCTGATTACTGGAAGTACGGGGAGGCAGCCAGCACCGAGTGCAACAGCGTGTGCTTTGGGGATCACACCCAGCCCTGTGGGGGTGATGGCAGGATCATCCTCTTTGACAGTGAGTATGCCTTGTGCTTATCATTGCCTAAAACACAGAACTCTTGGAGGAGGGCAGCAAACATTTCCTTCCTTCCTCCCACCCTCCACCCTTCCTTCCCTTTTATCCTTCTCCTCCCATGCAGTCATTCATGCACTTTTCTGTACGTATGGATTACCAAGTAGCCTAGGCGCTGTCCAGACCATGGGGACCACAGACATGGAAACTCAGCTTCTCCTCTGAAAGGAAGAATGGGCATTTAACACGTGATAGGCTATAGTTGTGCTGAGTGCTTTGAGATGGTGTGGCCTATTGTGACAACCTAGAAAAGATAACTCTTCCAGTTTTACATAAACATGGATGTAACTGTTCCATATCAGCTTTAATATCATCTTGTTTTAGTATGATTTCCAACCCTGGTTGGTATGTTTTCAGGCATTGGGGGTTTATATTAGGGATTTATGTTTTACTGTGATGCGTCTTGGAACGTAATGTATCCTTTGAGTTGTTTCTCCAGGGCTCAGGTTGAGTTTCCCCTGACCCACTTCCTCTCTGACTTGCCACATTTGTGACAGGCCAGCCCGGAGCAGAGTCTTCTGAATGGATTATGACCCCGGCATTGAACTTTACAATTCCAATTTCTCACCCATCAGCCTGAGTCCTCATTGTAACCCAGTCACACCTACTCAGTGGTAGTGAGACTTTGTGGAATTCACAGGACCCTATTTTAAGATGGTAGAAAGGAGAATCACAAATGAGTCAGACAGAGGAAAAGGTTTGAGATTATCCATAGTGCCTTTTTGGGTACTTAAGAGCAGATCCACTCCTGACATCTCCTCCAGGTAGAGTGGCTCAGTTTTGAGCAAATATATGGCATGGTATATTAGTTTCCTAGGGCTGTTGTAACAGAGTATCACAAAATGAGTGGTTTAAAATAACATTTATTCTTTCACAGTTCTGGAGGCCAGAGATGCCACATGAAGGTGTTCGCAGAGCTGTGCTCCCTTTGAAATTTCCAGGGAAGCTTTCCTAGCTTTGGGTGTTTGCCAGCCATCCTTGGATTTGTTGGCTTATAGCTACATCTCTGTTTTCTTCACACAGCCACATATCTCAGTATACATCCATGTCTTACTGCTTCCTTATAAAGACACCAATCTTTGAATTTAGAGCACACCCTAATCTAGTACGATTTCATCATAACTTCATTACATTTGAAATGACCCTTTGTCTAAATAAGGTCGGATTTACAGATGTCAAGTGTGAGAATCTGAACATACCTTTTTTGGGGGAACACAACCAATACTTATGACTATATCTCCCAGCTCAGATTTATAACTGAGTCTTTTCAGGTTCTCACTTAGATATTGTCTAACATGTATGGATATTTGTGGTTGGAGAAAGGGTGAGCAGACTTGTGTAGTCAATTACTGAAATTTTTTTTTTTTTGAAATAGGGTCTTGCTTTGTAGTTCAGGCTGGCCCTGAGCTTACTATGTAGCCCAGGCAAGCCTCAAACTCAGCAATCCTCCTGCCTCTGCCTCCCAAGTGCTGGGGTTACAGGCGTGAGCCACCCTACCTGGCACTGTGGTGTGTGGTACTGATTGCTGGTTGGCGTGAGTCATCACACCTGGCATTGTGGTATGTGGTTACTGGTGAATCAAAGTCAGGACCTTGTGCTTGCTAGGCAGGTGCCAGAATCACTGAGCTAAATCCCCAGCCCCCAGTTATTGATCTTTTAAACCAAATGTGCCTTTTGCAGACTGTTGGTGACTTTCCGCACATCTTAGGATATCTTGTCAAGATAAATGATCAGTTTGGTACTATGTTGTACTGAAGACTAAAGCATGGCTAATGTCTAAGGAAATTTGCCATTGTTTAGTTGGCAACTAACTGCACTACACATCATCCTAGAGTTTATCAAAGATTCTGTACCTTGACACTCTAAGCCAAGAGAGAATGTTTGCTGAATTTAAGAAATTCCTGGTATAGACTTGAACAAAAAAAAGATGAAGTAAGCATTTCTTGAGTATCTCATATGTAGTAAGGTTTCCAGTAATCACCTTAGTCTTCTTGGTACCCACTAAGGTAGATTTTTGTTATGATGACTGTTGTTTTGTAGAAGAGACCCATAGGTCATGGAGAAGTTCAGAAGCTTGCCAGGATTCACACTTCCTAGAAGCTATCAGGTTAGTGAGGAAACAGGAGCAGAGCTTGTGGGTTTGCTGTTTTTCTACTTTAAATGAAACATACTATTAATTAAAAGATGCTGATTAAAGTATAAAAGGATGCAGCTGCTCTATAAAAGAGTCTGGCAGTTCCTTAAAATGTGAGACATCATATCCTTATAAACCAGCAATTCCACTCCTAGGCAGATGCCAGAACCACTGAGCTAAATCTCCGGCCTCAAATTTTAATTTTTGTTAGTATGTGTTTGTGGTACATAATGATTATATTCATCACAGGGAGTTGGTACATATACATAACACATTTTAATTCTTTTTATGTTCCCTTTCCCTTCTCTCCTCTTCTCCCCAAAATGAAACTCTTGAGCCTGGTTCTTACTATTTGTATTACTGTGAGTATTGTGGTCTTCTGAACTCTGACTAGAATCTCCTCTCAAGCATAGCTTATAGCATTCCAGGGCTTCACTAGCCTTCATCTCCAAACCTTTCCAAACTTCTCTGACAAATTCTAAAGAATTCTGAACCACATGGTCAGGTAATTTATAGGAATGACCCCATTTCTTTGGTACCAAAATCTTACTTTCATCATTGCTGAAAAGCAGTATACAACAGCTACAAATTAAAGAAGTTCATTTTGGCTTATTTTTCAGTCCATAGTTGACTGGCTCCAAGGGAGGAATTCATGGCACAGGGGCATGGTGAAGAAATAGCTACCTGCTCACCTTGTAAGAGAGAGGAAAGACAGAGAAGGAAGGAGATGGAGAGAAAAGTAAACCTTTTTATTTTATTTAATTAATTTATTTTGGCCTTTTTGAGACAAGGTTTCACTATGTAGTTCAGGCTGGCTTTGAATTCACTTTGTAGCCCAGACTGACCTCCAACTGGCAACTCAGCTCATCCTGCAGTGCTGGGATTATAGGTGTGCACCACCATGCCTGGCCAAAAGTAAAAGCTTCTGGGCCATGCCCTAGTGGCCTCTCCAACCAGACTCTACTTCCTTAGTGCAGTCAGCTATCAGCCCCACCTATGAGTGCATGAGCCCTTCAAGGCCTATCTATATTCATCATAGAGTCTCTGTCTGATGGTTCCAACATCTGAGCCCTTTGTGAGTTTGGTTTTTTTGAAAATTACTGTATTTGTTGACAGTGAGTCTTATTCTACTTTTTTTTTTTTTGAGACTGGCTCTCACTTTGTATTTGTAGTTCAGGCTGGCCCTGAACTCATTATGTAGCCCAGGCAATCCTTGAACTCAGCAATCCTCCTGCCTCTGCCTCCCAAGTGCTGGAATTACAGGCCTGAGCCACCGTGTCCGGCACTGTGGTATGTGGTACTGATTCCTGGTGGGCGTGAGTCACAACAACTGGTATTGCTGTATGTGGTTACATACAGCCCTCTGGAAGGAATTGAACCAGGGACCTTGCGCTTGCTAGGCAGGCACCAGAACCACTGAACTAAATTTCTGGCCCCCTACTTCTTTCTTGCTTTAAGTATATATGTTTGTTTTGGTGGTACTGGGGATTGACCCCAGAATATTTGCACTGAGCTATATCTCTAATTAAAAAAAAAAAATTAGGGTCTCACTAATGCCCCAGGCTGGGCGCAATCTTGTGATCCTCCTACAGAGTGCTTCTATATTTTCTGTTGAATACCCTCTGTCCTGTGTAGAGAGTGGCATATACTAAAGTAAAAGCTACTTATACCTGACAGGGATGAAGCCAGTCTGTCCCTAGTTGAGCAGAGTTTGGGTTTCATTCCTTCTAACATTACCCTCAAGGCACGTAAGGCTTCAGACTCCTCCAGCAGTAGCCAGCTAGTACACTAGTACAGAAGTTGGGAGGTCAGTGGGGCTTTTCAGTGTCCAGTTCCACCCTCAGCTTTGATTAATTCCTTTATATATGTCTGTGCAGAGTGGCTCGTTCTCCACCCTTGCACATCTTCCTCAGTGATAGGCTGCTGTTATTACTTGGTGCTATGTTTGTAAGGAGCTGAAAGGAGGCTCCTGGTTCTCCTGTTTCATTCTCAGGCTTAGCATGTGTCCTCTGCTACAGGGGTGAGGCCTTTTCAGCATTCCTCTACCCTCTGCCTCCCTGGCAGCCAACCTCTGCTTTGGTCTCTGTCGATCCTGGGAAGGAGAGAGTTGTGTTGGCCCTCTCCAAGGGTGGCAGACCTATATTTTGTAGGATCTTGGGCCCAAGAGAGCTGAAGGCAACCTGGGGCTGGTGCCTTGTGCTTTTGCTCTTCCTCTAGAAGCAGTGGATTGTTGCCTGGTTACCTGCCAGGAAGGAGTCTCTTACTTCTTCCCTTGGAGACAAAGGGATTTTACGTCTAAAGCCCTTTCCAATGGCCCTAGAAGAAAAAGAGTTTGCTGCTTCTTCGAGAGGAGTATATGGGAAGCAGGCACCGTTTGATGCTTGTCTCTCAGCGGCAGCTTGTCATCTCTTGTACACCTGTCACACTGAGGGGGACCTTGGCCAGCAGCTTGACCCTTGTCTCACGTGTCAGCCCTCTGGAAGCCAGTACAGAAACAGCCTGTGACAGAATTCAAGTTCTATTGTGTCTGCTGCTCCCAGTTATTCTCAAAGGAAAAGCGAGCTCACACCTAGCTTTTCAAACATTTTTTGTTATTGTAGTTGCTTTCTTCTTACCTGTTTCTGTGGTTGTAACCCCTTCCCACGTTGTGTTACAGATGAGACCTGTCTTCATTGTCTGACTCCTTAGAGGGGTTTTGCACATTTTGGAATTAAATTGGCCTTGTTGTCTTCAGACCTTAGTTTGTCAATTTTGAGCTGTATTGGATAAGAAAGCAGCATATTCTTTTTGTTGTTGCTTTGGTGGTGGTTCTGGAGATCAAACCCAGAGCCTGAATGCAGACCAGGTAACCACTCTACCCTGATCTGCACCCTGGGTCCCAACAGCATATCCTTATTGTTTTCTGTATTCTAGAGGGGATCAAAACTGCTCCAAAAATGTGCTTTTGAAATTACAGCCCTGTAGAACCTCCTTTTGTTTCCAAGATTTTGTTTCCACATTACCCCTTAACATAGGAAGAGGTTGTGCCCCTTCCTAGAGGCTGCAGATCACAGAGAGGCATCCAGAGAAGTCAGATGTACCCAGAACAGAATGATGGGAATTTAGTATTTCCTCTGTGCAGAAAAACCTTTCTTGTGCCACAACTTCTTGCTTGAAAAATTGAGTGTGAACCCCCTCTATGATGATTGTATTGTAAGGTATTAGGGACACCCAACAGCCACAAAGCCCTTCACCTTATATGTCCCCTGCTGAGAGGTCCCAGTGTTTTTATGCTCTTTATCCCACATGTGTCTTTGAGCTGTCATGTGACACAGGAACAGATGGTGGCCCCTCCCTGGAAACAGAGAAAAGGAGAGGTCTGGAAGTGAAACTGTCAGTCTTAAACCCAGACTCTCTGACTCTAGCCTGGCCCCAACCTAAGCTGCCTCTCTGTGTTCTGTGCTAAGTATAAGATTTCCTGGCAAAAACACAAAAGTCTCCATAGTCATTTGTTCCGAATTTAAGTGGTTCATTTTGTGATTGGATCCTGCAATCTAAAATGGTCCAGTTTTACAGATTAAAAACAGCACCCAAATGGGATCATGTTCTTTAGGAAGAGTTCTGTTGGGTCAGCATGGAGAGAACACCCCGTGGCCAACTCCCAGTCTCAGGCCCACTGTCATTTCATCTTTTGCAGCTCTTGTCGGTGCTTGTGGTGGGAACTATTCAGCCATGACGTCCGTGGTCTACTCCCCCGACTTTCCTGACACCTATGCCACAGGGCGGGTCTGCTACTGGACCATTCGGGTCCCAGGAGCCTCCCACATCCACTTCAACTTCACCTTGTTTGACATCAGGGATTCTGCAGACATGGTGGAGCTGCTGGATGGCTACACCCACCGCGTCCTGGTCCGATTCAACGGGAGGAACCGCCCACCTCTGTCCTTTAATGTCTCTCTGGATTTTGTCATTTTGTATTTCTTCTCCGATCGCATCAATCAGGCCCAGGGATTTGCTGTCTTATACCAAGGTAAGACATCTTACTTACTGAGGGCCCCTCAGGATTTGTGTGTCTCGAGCTGCTCTTCCCTACCTGGGTGACTTTCAAGTCTTAGGCAGTTATTGTTGAACTGCCTGGGACAGCAGCTACTGACTCAACTCTGGATTATCTCGATGCACAGC